>ML300971.1:0-52659 GCA_005239505.1 Nicotiana paniculata
TTTAAATCATACAAAGAAAATATAATAGTTTACTTATTAAATTCTAATTAAAAGATACTCCATATATATACACTTTAAGAATGTGAGTATTATTATTATTTATTCATTTACTTTAATTAAATAGAATCTACTAAGTGTAAGATAAAAGCTTAAAACATCAATATTAGGTCTAAAATGAATATTTCTACTAAAATAGTATAACATTTGAGTGTAGTAAAAAATTAGTTGTTCACACGCGGCGAACCAGAAGATACAAAATTTTCAGACATTTGAATTTTTTTTATTCAATAAAGGTGGAACTTTCACAGCCAACCACAAGATTCGAAGGAAAAAGACAAGATTTAATTAATTGAAAAAGAGAAATTTTGGGGAAGAAGAATCGGGTAAGCAACCTGATGACCTAGGTTTTAAATTGGGGAAGAACACGAGGAAAATATGTGGGTAATAGGGTTAAGAGAGTGGGTCGGATTGATTAAATGGGTCGAAAATTACCCAAATACAATATCAGCCCAACTGAGCCACGTGGACAAATGAAAGAACGCCACATCATTTAATGAGAGGCCCATATAAAGTTCCGTAAGTCGCGGGGATAAATTTGATAATAGAATTAACATCCTATATATTTTCAGACGGATAAATGAACGGAGAGCTTTTATGAACCATTTACCATACGATAGAGGTACTTTAAGCCATTTTCCGCCTATATAGAGCTGACTCCTAGTACACAAATAGTCTTTTAAACTCAGGACTAGTCACCTAGTAGGATTTAGATTCACAAGCTTGAAAGACAGTGTCTAACATTATTAAACTGACACTTAAAACCTGCAGGACTTTTGTTGTAAGCAAATAAAATAAAACAACTCAAAGCCAGCATGTTACATCCTAGATATGTGAGATGTCCAACGATTCAATTCCATGTAATATAAAATTTTGAAACTAATTAGGAAATTTAAATGCTACAGTTTTAAAATAAACAGATGTCTCTACTACTATTTCTTCTTCTTCTTCTTCTTCCGATTAGGGAATTGGCAGATGAACAAGCTCATACTTATTCGTAACCAATATTTTTACACTAATCATCTTTTAATCATGAGAAATTTACATGATTTGATATATGCACTGAATCCAAATAAATTTTTTTTGTTTAAAACCCTCATCCAATGGGAGGTTCTAAATACGATAAAAGCTTATTCTCGTCGTGTGTTTACGGTAAATCATACTAATTTATTATAATTAAGCGATAAGAATGAATATCAATTTCGTACAACTTTGGACGGATATTTTGACTTGCATTAAAAGAAAACATTGAGAAAATTTACAAACGAGTGTATCATACATGGAAGGTTAGGAATTGAAAGGTTCATAAAGGAGTCATGTACATACGACTTTCGTCTATATACAGATACAATCAGAAATTAGAACAAGAATAGATATGTTGAGATCTTCAAAAAGGCTCGTACGTCTTTACTGCGTTGTTGACGCTTTATTATCCAAAAAAAAGTTACTTACTATTATTGGATTGATATAAACACTCCAAAGGGAGGATGCATATTTGCCACCTGGAGACCGGGGGTGAAGCTACAACCTATTAAGGATGAGAAATATATTGAACACTCTTTGTCGGGAATTTATTTTATTAAATTTAATTTTAAACACTCTTTAAAAAATTTCTGGTCTCGTCACCGTTAGAGACACATGTATCATGTTTCCCCTCTTAAAGATATTATCCCTTGGAAAATCTAGTTGTAAGCATTTATCTTCCTGGCCGAATCAAATAAAACCAACGAGGCTAGTGGGCCCCAATGTACCTGGAAATCAACGAAATATTTTAAACAATTCTATTTCAACGGAATATCATAAACTAATCCACAAAGTTGCTATTAAAACATCCAATTTGTTTTTTGTTCCCGCTCGATGTTTTGTACTCGTATTAGTGCCAATTAGGTTCGTATTTATATTGAAAAATCTCACATTGAGAGTAAAAACATTTTTTATATTTAGAACTCGAACCCGACTTTATTAGTGCACCACAACCTTTATGAATAAAAGAAAAAGAAAAAACATGCAACTTCTTTTATACGCGTAATAACCACCAGAACTTTTATACCTTCCCATCTTCCTAAGCAAAAAAAACCGTTACTTCTAACAATCACATAAATCATTTCTCTTCTCCTAAAAAAAATCACCCCTCTCCGTTTTCCGTTTCCCGTTTTCCTCCTTCAAACAATGTCGAGACAGACGTACAGAGTCTGTTTCTGTTTCCGGCGGCGGTTCCGGGTAGTTGCCGCCGAGGCTCCGGCGGATGTGAAGAATTTATTCAATAAATATTCCGATTACGGAGTAATGAATGCAGAGAATCTACAACGATTCTTAATTGAGGTTCAGAAGGAGGAAAATGCGAGTTTAGAGGATGCTCAGGGTATTATGAATAATCTTCATGACCTTAAGATCCTTAATATTTTTCATCGGAGAGGTCTTCATCTTGATGCATTTTTTAAGTATCTTTTTGCTGATATTAATCCTCCTATTAATCCTAAACGCGGGGTAAGATTCTGCTACAGAATTTTAAATTTCTTTCAATTTTTGTTTTGTTTTTATCGGCTGATTATATTCTTGTATATGGAATTTTCAGTTATGTGATTGTGATTTTGTCCGTCATATTGTGTTCAGATATGGCCGAAAATGTCTTTCTGGAAAATATTTTACTGCGACTTATTTTACTTTTTTGTCAACATTTAATATTTAACAGTGCTAACACAATAAACACCTGATGATTTCTTCCTATTTGCTTAAGTGAGAGGTAATAGGTACAGATAAGATAGTCGAGGTGGCACAAGCTGGACTGGACTATGGTCATCAAAACAATATTTTTCTTTTACCCAGTCGTCCCCCTTTATGCATTAGTTTATATTACCAAACACTGGAAATTGATCTAAAAAATATTTTTAACGGAAAATATTTTCCGAAGAAAACATTTTGCTCATACCGAGTGCGCCTAATGTCAAGTGTTCTGTGTTATTTTACTTTTTCTTTTAATTTCCCTTTATCAACATATTTTTAGATGATGCAAGTCATAAGGTCCTAAAGAGGAATCTTGCATATAGAATTAACTAAAGCACTCTAATTTTGGTATCCGCCAATGTGAGTCTGCTCACATTGCCGGTCCTAAGCCTGGATAAAGGAGGAGGGTTTCCGTAGACTGGCAGCCAATGTAAAACTAGCCAATTTCATGATGAATCCTCACATTACTGTAATTCTAGATGGGAAGTATTTAAATTAAGATTTGATCAGGTGCTTCTTCTGTTGATTGACCTATATGAAAAGCTTTTTAATTTACTTGTGGAGGTTGTTACTAAAAGTGAGCCTCCCTTGTATTATTTTTAGGTTACTAGGGAAAGGAATCTACTTGTATGGACATGTTCTAAGTAACAGAATGTAAAAGACAGCTAATCCAGTTGGAGCATCTTTTTGTTACATTTCATAAATCAGCATATTTGATGTATTCTTTTCAGTAATAAATTCTTCTTTTCTTTTTTTCAGATTCACCATGATATGAATGAGCCTTTGTCTCATTACTTCATATACACAGGACATAATTCTTATCTAACTGGGAATCAACTAAGTAGTGATTGCAGTGATGTTCCCATAATACAAGCCCTGCACCGAGGTGTACGAGTAATTGAATTGGATATATGGCCAAATTCTGCCAAAGATGATGTGGAAGTTCTGCATGGAGGGTATGTCCCCTGATTCTGGAATATCCTAATTTCTTTGTTGATTCAGAATTTGCATACTTCCAGTTGAATAAAAAGTTTCCAAATGTTCTGACAAATTATGATATTTTCATGAAAATGGCTTAATGACAAATTAAGTTTTTCTCTTTAACTGCTAATTGTTATATATAACTGAAGCCCAAAAAACAAGCTTTACCCATTCGCTCATCAGCATACATGTCTATGTGTACCAACCAAGACTGCTGCTACTACCACACCATGATCTGTACCAAGTACTTGACTCTAGTGGGTATGAATATGCTAATAATGAAGTCCATGTCTTGAGTAGGCTAAAGCTTTATGATGACCCCTGATAACAATCTTGTGCTTTAGGAATCCTGTTTCTGTTATTACTGAATTCTTTTTCTATCCTTGAAATGCAATTTGAGTTCATAAAATATACCACTATTATTCCAGATTATGGTATTACCATGTTGCTACACTTTCCCATAAACTTACTACATCTTGAAGTGTGGTATTCTTTTTCTTGAGAACTCCATGTTAGAAAATTATTACATTTATTGTCTTTTGTGAAGTAATCAAATTACATCAGTTTTGTCCTTTGGAATTCATTGGAAGTTGTCAATGATTACTAACTTATTTTTAACAAACTGGATCAGTCCTCTGTATAAATAACCAATCTTTTAAGATTTAAACGGACAAAAGGAAAAGGAGAAAGCTCTTAAGCTTTGCTGTGTGTATGTTTTTATTGGACTAGCATTGGAATTTGAATTGCATGTCTATTTCTTGGACTATACTTCTCATGAATTCTTGAGTCACCAAAACATATGATCTTTCATTTTTGAGAACTCTCTATCGTGCTTGTACTTTCCATTCTTCTTGTAGTTTGTAAGTGTACCTTTTTTTCATACAGAACATTGACCACTCCGGTTGCGCTCATCAAATGTCTGAGGTCTATCAAGGAACATGCTTTTTCTGTATCTGAGTATCCTGTTGTGATAACACTTGAAGATCATTTAACCCCAGATCTTCAGGCAAAAGCTGCTGAGGTGAGTATGTTCCTAGTCTGGATATGATACCTCCTTTATTGATCCTAATGATGCTTTTGTGGAAAAATCCTAGATGATCACTCAAACATTTGGAGACATGCTGTTTTCTCCCGATTCATGTTTGAAAGACTTTCCCTCCCCAGAATCTCTGAAAAGACGTGTTCTGATATCAACTAAGCCACCCAAAGAGTACCTTCAGGCGAAGGAAGTTAAGGAAAAAGACTCGAAGAAAGGAACGGAGTCACCTGATACAGAAGCTTGGGGAAGGGAAGTTTCAGACCTTAAAGCCAGATACAATGATAAGGTGTAATAAAATGCATTACTAATTATTTTGACCTATTTGAGTATATCAGCTTCTTAAATTGAACTTTGTTTTCGCCACATTCTGACGCTCTTTAAAGCAGGATGATTCTGATGACGGAGCAGGTGAGGAAGATGATGAAAATGATGAAGGAGATCCCAACTCGCAGCAAAATGTCGCACCAGAATACAAGCGTTTAATTGCCATTCATGCCGGAAAGGGAAAAGGTGGATTGTCAGATTGGCTGAGGGTTGATCCTGATAAAGTAAGACGACTTAGCTTGAGTGAACAAGAACTTGGAAAGGCTGTAGTTACTCATGGAAAAGAAATTATCAGGTATTATTTTGCTCCATCCATCAAATCAACTACAATATAAGTTATGTAACCCTGTTCTTTGTCAATGTCCTAGACTGGTGGATGTATGCATCAATTTTCTGTCGTTTCCTTTGTGGCTTTTTTGGTGGATGTTGGGGTGGGGATTCTCATAATCAGGGGTACATCATTTTAGTGATGTATTCTTTGTTGTGATATGCGGAATAAAAAATTTATACTTTTCGTATGTGATCATACGAGAGAAGATTGCTTGAAACGATTTGATCATCGTGATATGTAGTCCTAAAATGCATCGGTGTGTAGGTTCAATGATACTTAAACATTCTGGAATCTTATAGCAGAATTACCTCTCATAACATGTCATGTAGTTTATCTACAATAGCCAGTGTGTATGCTTTTTCTACCAATTTATTCATGCCATGCACATGTAGTCTACCATATATGCATAATTTTTCAATAAAATTGTCTTATTTTATGTCGATGTGTTACAGGTTCACTCAGCGGAACTTGCTCAGAATATACCCAAAGGGCATACGTTTTGACTCATCCAATTATAATCCTTTTGTTGCATGGACGCATGGAGCTCAAATGGTGGCATTCAATATGCAGGTTAGAACAAAACTAAAAAAAAGAATAAAAGCATAAGTGGTAGCTCTTCGTAATGCAAGTTAATCTTTTCAGCTGTGCCTTAACTGAATTTGAGAAAAGTCCGTAGGAAAGACTAAATTTTGGTAAATCACAGCGTCAGATAAAAAGAATATAATTTGATCTCAATGACCCTTTTCTTAGTTAGACTACTGCTGATAACAGGTTTCAAGATTCACATGAGGCTTTCCTTTCATGATGTAACAATTGATGGGAGGAAGTGAGTGAACTGTTAAATCTTTGTTCTTTTTGCTCAAGGCGAAGGACCTCGCAATTATAAATTCCTATCGGAGAACCCAGTTACTTATCGCCAAGCATGCATATAAATGCTCGGACTTGTATAGATTTGTGATCGATTTGGTGTCTGGCACATTACACTAGAATTTATTGAAGCTGTCACTTGCATATGTGCCATGATTCCAGTATCCAAAACCTGATAATTTAGCAGCTTGAACTGAAGCCTCTGATATATTATATTTTAAATGATTTGTCTTGAAAATGAACTTGGAGGAGGAGTAACTTTGCAGTAATTAAGGGAGGGCTAGAAGGTTGGTGTAACTATGTTAAATCCCCGCCCCACGATACCCTTTAAGCACCCTACTAATAAGAAGGGAAATAGCTAAAAAGTCACCTCCTTGAGTGGTGGGTTTTGTATACTAAGTTCCACTCTACCACACTTGATTTTCGCTATAAAGCTTTATATGCTTCCAATATCTAATTATATCAACATATTGTTGTACATTTTATCTCAACATGTAATGAACTTAAGTTTATAGACATGCATGAGTGTGTGTTCAGTAACTTCATCTTACTAGTAAATTAGCCTTTCTACAGAATTTTTCTGCAAATATAGTTAAACTCATTTATAGCGACAAGTTAAATAGTGGAACTTTTCAATGTAAAACTTGATATTGATGGATCCTTCTTTCCGCTATTGTTTTCTGTGAATCCCCTTCATATTTCTCCTGCAACCATCGGGTTGTTATCTTCTGGAATATAGATGGATTCAATTAGCTGTCCCCAACATATGAATAGTGACTTGTTTGGGCTTATCATTTACCATATGTTCCAATTTGCTTAATCATAGTCTTCCCAGGAGAATGCATAAATAAAAGTTTTGTGGCAGGGCTATGGAAGATCACTTTGGTTAATGCATGGTATGTTCAGATCCAATGGTGGTTGTGGATATGTTAAGAAACCAGATATACTATTGAAAGCAGGTCCTAACAATCAGATCTTCGATCCTGAAGCAAATTTGCCCGTCAAAACTACATTGAAGGTACTTGTGGGAACTAGTTTTATAGTTAACTTTGTTGGATTACATATAATTTGATCATGTTGATGCAAATAATCCAAGACTTCCTGAATCAAGCAGGTGACCGTATTTATGGGTGAAGGGTGGTATTATGACTTCAATCACACGCACTTTGATGCATACTCGCCTCCAGATTTCTATGCAAAGGTAGACGAATATACTTCACCACCATTTTTTTGTTACTTGTTTAAATTCTTTCATCGTTTGGTGTTTAGCAATAATTTTCTTAATACTACATTTTGAGTTGTAAGTTAAGGTATACAAGATTGAAGAAACCGTTTCCTTTCACGTTTTCTGATGAATTGAACGTTGAGTTATGTTGAAAAGGAGAATCTGAATGGTATAAGTGTGTAACTCTATGCAGATAGGAATTGCCGGAGTTCCTGCAGATAATGTAATGAAGAAAACAAGGACTCTTGAGGACAATTGGATACCAACTTGGGATGAAAAGTTTGAGTTCCAATTAACAGTTCCAGAATTGGCTCTACTTCGTGTTGAAGTTCATGAGTATGACATGTCTGAAAAAGATGATTTTGCTGGCCAAACTTGTTTACCTGTTTCAGAACTAAGACAAGGTATTCGAGCAGTTTCACTACACGACCGAAAGGGAGAGAAATACAACTCTGTGAAGCTTCTTATGCGTTTCGAATTTGTCTAACTGTGAGTCGTTTGTTTTCTCTTATGTTTCTGTGTATGTTGTGGTAAATTCTCTATCTTTGTAAATATATGGGGTGAGATGTAAATAAATATATGTAAAATGTGTGCAAATATTTTTTTGGAAACTCGTCTGTCTCTTTGTAACTTCTGTAATTGACAACATATGCTCTGAGATGTAAATAGATGTGTGAAATTACTTTTTGGAAATCGTTGTCATTTCCGTGGTGGTTTGTAACTTTGTATTGCTGCAATTAAGTAAAACATAGATAGGTGAAAACAAGGAAACCAAGGTTCAAATTACAGTATAAAGAAAACAATATTACTAGGTAATTTCTTCTCATTTATCTAAATTTTGATAGACAAAGTTATCCAACTATGTATTCTTTCTCGTTTTGTCTACTCGGTATTATTCGGATTTTATCTCTCCCTTTTTTTTGTGCGTGCTCAAATATTATGAGAATCTATGATTTAAATTTTAACTAAAAATCTGTAGTTTGGTTTATATTTGTGCATAGAATAGGTATTAGACTAGTAACGAATTGAGGTTGGTATCAAATACACGATGTTCATTATTAATTCCAGTTGTCTTTTGTTCTCTCCTTCACTAAATTTTATTACGGAATAATTCAGACACCCTTTAATTTACAATGATGCGTTGTGTTGCACTTAAATTCTCTAGAGGTTTCTCTGGGACAAAATATGTTGGATTTAAACCAAGATTAGTAATCCTAAATTGTTTAGAATTTGATAGTTCTCAAATTTTTTCTTAATCCATACCTAACTAG
Organism: Nicotiana paniculata; assembly: GCA_005239505.1. NCBI lineage: Eukaryota > Viridiplantae > Streptophyta > Magnoliopsida > Solanales > Solanaceae > Nicotiana > Nicotiana paniculata. The sequence goes on from ML300971.1 coordinate 8,820, forward strand.
GTTTTATTGTCAAAATCAAAAGAAAATAGGTTTTTCTTGGTTTCCATTTAAAGTAGTTTTTTACTACTATAAATATGAGTATTACTAGTATATTTTTAGCAAACTCATAAACCAACTTAAATTCGATTTTCCAAAATCAAACTTATATATTGCTTTCTCAAATCAGTCTATTTATCAATTCATAACCTTTTCTTGAATTGCTGTTTTCTACAATCAATCCAAACAACCCACCCAAGCCCTTTATACCCTACATTCCTCCTTGCAACTTCCACGCCTTTCTTATTATAGAAAGAAGTTAAAAGAAAATCTCACCATTCATACCTTTCTTTTCTTGATTTCCTCTTCTTTTTTTTTAAATCATCCAAACACCCCCTTGCCCCTAGCCCCTCTTTGCAACTTCCATGCCACACTGATTGAAAGTAAGTTAAAGAAACCCTAAATAACATCTTATAATTATTTTCTTTAAAACTGGTTAAAGACCATTATGTGGACATAATGGCGATGGTTCTTTCAAATTGTTTGTATTTAAATTGACACTACAAACAACAACAACAACAACATATCCACTGTACCTAATCGTGGAGATAGAGATGTTGTTTTCAACAATCCCTCGGCTTAGTAAAGCTCGAAACTAACAGGCATTTGTTAAATAGGATTAGCGACGGATTTTTGCTGTTTCGTGACAGAATTTGTTAATTAGTGTGATAAAGAAAGATGGGTTTGGTTTTTGAAGAAGATGGTGATGATATATTGGTGCCACCAACAAACTTTTATGCAGTGGAACATAACTGCATTTACAGGTCTAGTTTTCCTCAGCCCATCAACTTCCCTTTTCTCAATTCACTCAATCTTCGTTCTATCATATACTTATGTCCAGAACCATATCCAGAAGCAAACGTTGAATTCCTTAGAATAAACAACATCAACCTTTTCCAGTTCAGAATAGACGGGACTAAGGAGCTGATTAGTAGTGATATTATAACAGAGGCTTTGAGAGTAATAATTGATGTAAGGAATCATCCAGTTTTAATTCACTGCAAAAGTGGAAAACATCGAACTGGTTGTCTTGTTGGTTGTTTAAGGAAATTGCAGAACTGGTGTTTGCTTGATTTGGTGGAGGAATACAAGCATTTTGCTGGCATTAAGTGGAGGGAAACTGACGTTAAATTTCTCGAAATCTTTGATGTTTCTTGCATAAGGCTTTGCCTTAAAGCATTATTAATTATGGGTACTATGACTTGATGAAGAGATGATTCATATAGCCGACCCAACTTATTTGAAACCGAGCCATACTTGTTGTTGTTGTACTATGGCCTGATGAAGTGAAGATTCATATAGGCGACCCCAACTTGTTTGAAGCTGGGGCATAGTTGTTGTTGTTGTACTATGGCTTGATAAAGTGAGAATTCATATAGCCGACCCCAACTTATTTGAAACTGAGGCATACTTGTTGTTGTTGTTGTACTGTGGCTTGATGACGTGATGATTTACATATCCGACCCCAACTTGTTTGAAACTGAGACGTAATTGTTGTTGTACCGTGGCTTGATGAAGTGATGATTCATATAGTCGACCCCAACTTATTTGAAATTGAGACATACTTGTTGTTGTGGTACTATGGCCTGATGAAGTGATGATTCATATAGCCGACCCCAACTTATTTGAAATTAAGGCATTACTTGTTGTTATTGTACCGTGGCTTGATAAAGTGAGAATTCATATAACCGACTCCAACTTGTTTGAATTGAGGCATAGTTGTTGTTGTTGTACTGTGGCTTGATGAAGTGACGAGTCAGATAGCCGACCCCAATTTGTTTGAAACTGAGGCATAAATGTTGTTGTTGTATTGTTGCTTGATGAAGTGAGGATTCATATAGCCAACCCCAATTTGTTTGAAACTGAAGCATAATTATTGTTGTTGTACTGTGGCTTGATGAAGTGATGATTCCTATAGCCGACCCCAACTTATTTGAAACTGAGCCATACTTGTTGTTGTTGTATATGGCATGATGAAGTGATGATTCATATAGCCGACCTGAACTTATGCGAAACTGAGGCATAATTGTTGTTGTTGTTGTTGTTGTTGTTGTATTGTGGCTTGATAAAGTGAGAATTCATATAGCCGACCCAACTTGTTTGAAATTGAGGCATAGTTGTTGTTGTTGTACTATGACTTGATGAAGTGAGGATTCATATAGCCGACCCCAACTTGTTTGAAACTGAGGCATAGTTTTTGTTGTATTATGACTTGATGAAGTGAGGATTCATATAGTCGACCCCAACTTGTTTGAGACTGAGGCATAATTGTTGTTGTTGTACTGTGGCTTGATGAAGTGATGATTCATATAGCCGACCTCAACTTATTTGAAACGGATCCATACTTGTTGTTGTATATGGCCTGATGAAGTGATGATTCATATAGCCGACCTCAACTTATTTGAAACTAAGGTATAATTGTTGTTGTTGTTGTACTGTGGCTTGTTAAAGTAAGAATTCATATAGCCGACCCCAACTTGTTTGAAATTGAGGCATAGTTGTTGTTGTTGTACTATGACTTGATGAAGTGAGGATTCATATAGCCGACCCCAACTTGTTTGAAACTGAGCCATACTTGTTGTTGTTGTACTATGGCCTGATGAAGTGATGATTCATATAGCCGACCCAACTTGTTTGAAACAAAGGCATAATTGTTGTTTTTGTAGTGTGGAATGATAAAGTGAGAATTCATATAACCGACCCCAACTTGTTTGAATTTAGGCATAGTTGTCGTTATTGTACTGTGGCTTGATGACTTGATGAAGTGAGGAGTCATATAGCCAACCCCAACTTGTTTGAAACTGAGGTAGTTGTTGTTGTACTATGACTTGATGAAGTGAGGATTCACATCGAGGACCCCAACTTGTTTGAAACTAAGGCATAATTGTTGTCGTTGTACTGTGGCTTGATGAAGTGATGATTCATATAGCCGACCCCAACTTATTTGAAACTGAGCCATACTTGTTGTTGTATATGGACTGAGGAAGTGATGATTCATATAGCCGAGCTCAACTTATTTGAAACTGAGGTATAATTATTGTTGTTGTTGTTGTTGTACTGTGGCTTAATAAAGTGAGAATTCATATAGCCGACCCCAACTTGTTTGAAACTGAGACGTAGTTTGTTGTTGTTGTGCTATGGCTCGACGAAGAGGTGCTTGTTGCGTTGAAGAAGATCAAAGAAAGTCTGCTGAAGCCTGAGATGATTTTCTTTTTTATTGGGAAATTATCCATCTTAATTTTTAGCTCGGATTGATTTTCTTTGAGCAGTTTTTTTCTTTAGTCACATATTTCTCATTAGTTGTATTAGGATTTTGAAAGAAATTTATAATGGACATTGGCTACTTTGTCATTGCTTAATATTTTAAAGGCAGCTCGGTGTGTATTAAGCTTCAGCTATGCGCGGCGGGGTCCGGGGAATGACCGGGCCACAATCTTTATTTTTAATTTTTTTTACATTCTTAAGACGAGGCTGAAAATGATCTTCTCCTCTGAAAATAAGTTGGTTAGCTTATTTTTACTTGTCTGTTGGCTATTGATTATAATAAGGAGCATTAGAAGTCCTAAGTTTAGTTTAGAAGGTCCAACTATCCCAAATCACAATCTTGCTATTGTGCGGCGATTTGTAAGACAAAACAGAAAAGAAGAGTGTTAATAGTGATGAGGGGTGGTCGAGTCAGATATGGGTGGGTAGAAAATGGATAATTTTAAAACAAGTAAATATCCGACCTCACCTTATATTTAATGCAGATAGAAAATGGGTTAATTAGCGGATAATATGGATATTTATATTATCAATGACTTTTTAAATATGATCACTTTTGGGAGAATTCATAGTCCTCCAAACTTTAGAAATCCCAATTTGAGTATTTGCAAATGTAAAAGTTAAACTCATTGATTATCCATTTTTTATTATCCAACTTTTTTTTAGTGGATAATATTGGTGGATAACTATTTTTTATTCATTTACGATCACTAATGGTGATTATTGAAAGGGAGGGTTGGTGTAAAATGGACGTTAAAAAGAAGGAAAATGACTATAAAAACTGACGTGACATGTCGTGTGCATTACAGAAATGGAAGGGCTCTCCTTGTCTATCTTGAACTTAGCTCTGCCCAGTTTGGATGAACAAAGTGCACAATGAGTGGAATGAGATTACTACCATATCTTTTTCAATTTATCTAGTGAACATATATAGGTATCGAGTGCGTAGCGGGCGAGACTATGACTGAGTCAAACAAGCCATTGACAAGCCTCCAAGGACCTTTCAAGTCTCTCTAATTCTATTTCTGCATATATAATTAAAACCTATAGAGTTAAATCTTGTTGTTGATCTCTCAGGTGGTAATAATTTCACTTTACACAGGTTGGTTCGGGCGGCCATATGTCACCTGCACCTTGGTGAATATGAAGCAGCACACTTGCAAGAAAATTCGATCATTCTTCTTTCTTTATTTCTCTATTTAAAAAGAGGAGAGGAATAGAGAAGCAAAACTATTTTCATCATTTTAGTGATGAGATTTTTCAAAGAAATGCAAGATTGGGTAAGTTTGAAGAGTCAGCATTACCCTACATTTATTGGTTCTTAGAAGAATGACTCCAATACATGACTCCTAACAAAGAAATATCACTCTATTGAGTCGAAAGGATAATAAATGTGTAAGTTCGATACATATAACAAAGAATAGAATTGAAGAGCACATACACTTTCCTAGCAAAAGTGATATGTACCAGATTTTCTGGAATTAAAACAAACAAGGAAATACCTAAAGAGTAACAAGAAGAACTACTCTTGAATAGTGGCTTCCAAGGCTCAACCAAGCTCAGTCAATTTAGAGAATAGAAAAGGAGAGAATATTATTAATCTTCACAATAACAACTGAGTACAAAAGGAGAGTCTAGTGAGCTATATAATGGAATCCACGTGAGGTTCAATTAGTTAATTATACCTAACTTCTGGAAATCACGTGACCTACACGTGCATCTGCTAACAACCTCTAACTTACATTTTTAACTGCTAACTCGACTTCTCCTCATCAACTAACTATGAATTAACTATGATTACTCTTTTAACTGTGGTTATTACATAAAGACTCGTATCAATACCCCCATTTAGACAATCTTTGTCCTCAAGGATTAAAAAGTGAAAATTTGAGCTTGAAGTCTTGAAATGCCTCCCAAGTCTTGTCCTCTAGTGCAACATTCATTCACTTGACAAGGACTTGTGCAATTGCTTTAGCATGCTTCTTGGCCAGCCTCCTATCCAGTATGGCTTCAAGTTCTAGTAAAACATGCTCTGAGTCAAAATGGACTACAGGTAATGTCACTGAAGTAGTGTGAGCTCCCGGCTTCTTCTTGAGCGATGAAACATGGAAGGTTGGATGAATCTTAGAGCCTGGAGATAGAGTTAGAGTATAGGTCACTGGGTCCAATCTTGGAGATGATATGGAAAGGGCCAAAGAAATTAGCAGATAACTTTTTATAAGCATGGTTCTTTAAAAAGAACTGCTTGTAAGGTTGTAAATTGAAGACCCAATCACCAATTTGATAGCTTCTATTAGTTCTGCCTTTGTCAGCTTGCATCTTCGTTTTGTGCTGAGCTTTCTCCAAGTGAGCTTTTAAAGTTCTTAATATGGATTTCCTTGCCTGCAAGCTTCTGTCAATCACATCTAGCTGGGAATCAAAAGGTTGATAGGGAAGTAAGGGAGGTGGTTTTTGACCATAAATAGTCTCATATGGAGTAATGTTGGTTGCTGAGTGAAAGGTGGTGTTGTACCACCATTCTGCAAGGGGAAACCGATGTGGTCATTCTTTTGGTTTATCAAAAGTCATGCATCTCAAATAGCACTCCAAACATCGGTTGACAACTTCAGTTTGCCCATCTGTTTGAGGGTGATAGGTAGAAGAAGTTAGAAGTGAGACTCTTTGTAATTTGAACAACTCCTCCCAAAATCTGCTTGTGAATATCTTGTATCTGTCAGACACAATGGTTCTGGGCATACTATGTGTCACGCCCCTTTTTTTCGCGAAATCAGGTTTCGATATGTGACAACTCTTTTAAATTGGTATTAAAGGAGAAGAGTCGTCACCTAACGATTTTAAGGTGTGTTAGGGCACCTATTGTGCAAATAACTCTGTTTGACTAGTCAAAGTCACCAAAGATCGGGTAAGGGATCAAATTACCTCAAAGAGAAGTTGTTAGGCACTCTTCGAGGACCATAACTGTAGGTCCCGGCTGAACTTAGAACTGTGTGGATTATGTAATTAGACTAGGTGATCAAATAAACAAAGGTCGGAGAAGTTCATTATAACACAATCGGTACAAATCTTAAGAACTACAAGATATAAATACAATGATCAAATAACTAAATGTAGATATCAAGTATATAAAGAAAAAAAAGGGGAGGGAGTCCTAAGCTTTTTAGCCTAAAGGATCAGCCCGTGCAACATAAATAATACTTCGCAACTCCTTTTCGATAGGAGTTGCTCATATTATTCAGCGAGCACAGACTATTATCTCCTGCTACCCAATTACTATGTTAAATTTGTTTACCTAGAGGCGCTCTAATTCAATTCTAAGTCGTACCCTATACGTGCACTACCTGTCCCATGCCTACGGCCCAGGAGGCTTTAGACCTACTACTTGGGTAGTTCTAGACTTCACTTAGGTTGCTAAAAAATGACGAATCTAAGCGACAAGGACTGCACATAAAGACAAATAAATAGCTCAAGTCAGCCTCCACATGTAAGAACTAAATGCATGCGAGCATATTCATATTACAAGCAATATTAAGACGTGTTGAAATTCTTAAGTCCTATAGGCATGATTTCTATGTGATTATGGATCCCAATATTAGGAGGTAGTGCTATAATTTCTGGACTAACTTATAGGCAAATTAGAGCGTTACAAGTCCTATAGACATGATTTCTAATCATTTTGTAATAAAGTAGTGAAAACAATCTCAGAATTCTAAATTACCAATGCTGACTTTATAGAGATGTGTCTTGGGCGGGTGACAGTATCCTATAGTCAGGATTTCTATAAATTGTTGAAATTGATTTTATAACACTTTACTCCTATAGACATGTCATCTAGGTGGGCCAGTGTAATAAAATAACGACAATAATCGATTAAAAGATTAGAATACTATATTCATGATTTCTAGATGGGAAATACACTTAAAAGCAATAGAGGCGTTAGTTGGATCCTTATAGATATAATGTATAGACTAGCCAAGCACATTCTATTGATTAGTTGGATCCTTAGTTGGCAAGTCTTGGATTGCTTTGACTTTTGATGGATCTAACTCAATCCCTCTGCGACTGACGATGAATCCTAATAATTTTCCGGCAGGGACTCCGAAAGCACACTTTGCCGGATTCAGTTTCAGATTATACCTTCGAAGCCGATTGAAGAATTTTCTCAGATCTGCTATGTGATTCGTACTCCTTTTGGATTTGACGATAACGTCATCCACATATACTTCTATCTCTTTGTGTATCATGTCGTGGAAAATAGTTTTCATAGCTCTCATGTAGGTGGATCCGGCGTTCTTATGACCAAATGGCATCATTTTATAACAATATATTCCCCACGGTGTGATGAAGGCTGTCTTTTCATCCTCCTCCTCATCCATCCAGATCTGATGGTACCCCGCGAAGCAATCCACAAAGGATTGGAGTTCATTTTTGGCACAATGGTCGATCAATATGTGTATATTAGGCAACAGAAAATCATCTTTGGGACTCGCTTTGTTTAGATCTAGGTAGTCAACACATACTCTGACCTTCCCATCTTTTTTCAGAACTGGCACAATGTTGGGCAACCAAGTCGGGTACTCAACGACTCTAAGAACCTTGGCTTTATCTGCTTGGTGACCTCATCTTTTATCTTCAAACTCATATCCGGCTTGAAATTTCTGAGCTTCTGCTTCACCGGTGGACATGTAGGATTAGTGGGTAGCTTGTGAGTGACTATGGATGTGCTCAAACCCGTCATGTCGTCGTAGGAACATGCAAATATATCTTGATATTCTTTTAGGAATATGATATACTCTTCTTTCTCTGACGGTGATAGATGAATGCTTATGCGTGTTTCCTTGACCAAATATGAATCCCCTAAATTAACTGCCTCAGTTTCTTCCAAATTGGACTTTGACTTGTTTTCCAAATTGTCCACTTCTCTGGCGATTTCCTTAAGTATCGTATCATCTTCCAAGTCCTCCGAATCACTATCCTTATGTTGCGTTGTCATTACATGTCACAGTTACACGTTCAATGGGATAGGTATAATAATGATGTAAAAAGAGAAAATGTAGAGAATAATAGTAAATACGAAACATAGCAATATATTAATTGAAAATTTTAAAACGTTAACAAATGCGGCTCGATGACTCGAGAAATTATTTCAAAATAAAATACTGAAAATATCTCAAATTCTTACAAAATAATTGATGCTAATCTGCCAAGCTATCCAGGACCTCGGCGGGCCCGAGACGGTGTAGCAGTCCAGTTCTTGAGAACAGTTCCTCTTTCCACGGTCTGAATAATAAGGTCTTCCTCCTCCTCCTCCTCCTCCTCCTCCTCAACTATTGCACTGCAATCCATATCTTCTTCATCCAGAAATAACATCCTCATGTCGGCTAAGACTTCATCTTCCTCAGATCCCCACATCACGTCTGCTTGTTGGAACGTCTGTTGCAGAGGTGGTACCAGTTGTTCCAGTGGATAATAAGGACCCCGCCATGGCGGTGACCAATTTTGGTACTCTTTCCAAGTATATTCATATCCAAGCCCAAAAGTTGTACACATTTTGGTTGTACTGGTTTGGTGATCCCTTGGAGGTTTTTGCTGAGACCCTTGCCAGGTTCATACCCTATCCATAGTAATATGCTTTCTATCTTGTTGCTCCACCATTTATCCTTTTCAATTGTGTTTACGCGCTCAATGTGATGGTACATATCTTCACCCAGCTTCTTCATATTCTCAATGACTGGAATGGTCTGATTGGTGTAGATGGGGTTGCTCCCATCCCCATGGATAATCACTTCTTGATGATTCCATTCAAGCTTCACAGCCTGATGCAAGTAGAAGCCACTTCCATAGCAGCATGTATCCATGGTCGTCCCAATAATAGATTATAGGTAGCAGATATATCCAGCACTTGGAACTCGACATCGAACCAGGTCGAGCCCATTTGTAGGTTGAGGTTGATTTCTACGATTGTGGATCTTCCATCAAACGCCATCACATTCATGATTCCCATCTGTATCTCGTGCAGGCCTTTACCCAACCTCTTTAGAGTGGTCAGTGGGAATATGTTGAGGATTCTCCGTCTATTAGGACCCTGACGATGAACTTGTCCTCAAACCGCACCGTGATATGCAATTCCTTGTTGTGACTTAGTCCTTCTGGTGGTAGCTCATCTTTGTGAAAGGTAATTTTGTGGCTCTACAGCACCTGCCCGATCATGTTGTCCATCTCCCCACTAGTGATGTTGTTCGGTACATAAGCTTCACTCAGCACTTTCATCAGGGCATTCATGTGTGTCTCGGAGTTTTGCAGCAATGACAAAAATAGATATCTGAGCGGGAGTTTTTTTTAGATGATCGACAACAGAGTATTCCCTTGCTTGTTCTTTACTCCAAAGGTCATCAGTACATGTCTCGTTAATAGGTGGCTTAGATGCGGTTTCCTTGCTTGTTACCCCCAAATTTTCAGGTGTATAGACTCTGCCAATTCTGGTCATGCCTTGTGCCGCACCTGTCTCCTCCATTTTTTCTTTCCCTTTTCTCCTGGCTTCTGCAACATAGTCCCATGGGATGGCATCGGACTTGTAGGATGGTGTGGGAGCTACCATCACAGTGAAAGGTGCAGTTACTTCGACCTCAAATGGTGCTTGTGTTTGTACCATAACTGGTGTGAGGGTGACCGAAGATGTCTTAGGATTATCCCCCTCTCGAATGAGTCTGATTGACTCTTCTGGGTTCCATTCTTCATCGGTCTTTATTACATTCACTCCCCCACCTCTGTGATCTGGGAGAGGATTGTTATGCATATTTGGTGTAATTTTCTTCGCATGTATGACCTTGTTGTCGATCAGTGTTTGAATCTTGTCCTTCAGTGTGCGACACTCATCAATTGTATGACCCTTCATGGGTAAGGGTTCAAATTATGTTTGACTAGTCAACGTCACCAAAGATCGGGTAAGGGTTCAAATTACCTCAAAGAGAAGGTGTTAGGCGCTCTTCGAGGTACACAATTGTGGGTCCCGACTGAACTTAGAACTATGTGGATTATGTAATTAGACTAGGTGATCAAATAAACAAAGGTCGGAGAAGTTCATTATAACACAATTGGTACAACTCTTAAGAACTACAAAATATAAATACAATGTTCAAATGACTAAATGCAGATATCAAGTATATAAAGAAAAAAAAAGGGGGGGGGGGTCCTAAGTTTTTTAGCCTAAAGGATCAGCCCATGCAACATAAATGATACTTCGCAATTTCCCTTAGATAGGAGTTGCTCATATTATTCAGCGACCACAGATTATCATCTCCTGCTACCCAATTACTATGTGAAAAATATTTACCTAGAGGTGCTCTAATTCAATTCTAAGTCGTACCCTATCTATATGTGCACTACTCGTCCCATGCCTACGGCCTAGGAGGCTTTGAACCTACTACTTGGGTGGTTCTAGACTTCACTTAGGTTGCTAAAAAATGATGAATCTAAGCGACATTCAAAACATATAGGACTGCACATATAGACAAATAAATAGCTCAAGTCAGGCTCCACATGTAGGCAATAAATGCACGCGAGCAGATTCATATTACAGGCAGTACTAAGACGTGTTGAAATTCTTAAGTCCTATAGGCATGATTTTTATGTGATTCTAGATTCCTCTATTAGGAGGCAATGCTATAATTTCTGGGACTAGCCTAAAGGATCAGCCCGTGCAACATAAATAATACTTCAAATTCCCTTAGATAGGAGTTGCTCATATTATTCAGCGAGCACAGATTATCATCTCCTGCTACCCAATTACTATGTGAAAAATGTTTACCTAGAGGTTCTTGAATTCAATTCTAAGTCGTACCCTATCTATATGTGCACTACTCGTCCCATGCCTACGGCCTAGGAGGCTTTGGACCTACTACTTGGGTGGTTCTAGACTTCACTTAGGTTGCTAAAAAATGATTAATCTAAGCGACATTCAAAACATATAGGACTGCACATATAGACAAATAAATAGCTCAAGTCAGCCTCCACATGTAGGCAATAAATGCACGTGAGCAAATTCATATTACAGGCAGTATTAAGACGTGTTGAAATTCTTAAGTCCTATAGGCATGATTTCTATGTGATTCTGGATTCCACTATTAGGAGGCAATGCTATAATTTCTGGACTAGCGTAAAGGCAAATTAGAGCGTTACAAGTCCTATAGACATGATTCCTAATCATTTTGTAATAAAGTAGTGAAAACAATCCCAGAATTTTGAATTACCAATTCTGACTTTATAGAGATATGTCTTGGGCGGGTGGTAGTATCCTATAGGCAGGATTTCTATGAATTGTTGAAATTGATTTTATACCACTTTACTTCTATAGACATGTCATCTAGGTGGGGCAGTATAATGAAAACAACGACAACAATCGATTAAAAGATTAGAATCCTATATTCATGATTTCTAGATGGGCAGTACACTTAAAAGCAATAGAGGTGATTGATCGATTGATTAGTTGGATCCTTATAGATATAGTATATAGACTAGCCAAGCACATTCTATCGCATCCTATAGGCTTGCTGTCTAAACGTGCGCAATGAGAAACAAGTACAACAAATTCTTAAACTAACATACTTTGAGTGGTGAACAAGTATAAGCAGGAACAAGGAAAGTCACATGCATAGCCTATTCCGAATCAATCATGTTTAAGCAGGAACAAGTAAAGTCACATGCATAGCCTATTCCGAATCAAAAATAGGTAAAAAAAAATCGGACGAACCCTAGTTTAACAAATGGTCAAAATTTAGCCAAGAATATCGATGAATCGAACCCATACGACCTTGTTGAGAGTGTATACAGACGGATTTTCGTCTGAATCTTTTAGGTTGAGGACGATTTCACTCGATTCAGAGAGGTAATACTTGCCAAAATCGTGCAAGTACTAAGTAATACCACGAACATATGAATGATAATGAGATAATACAAATAAGGTAAGCAGATCGTGAAAGAATCTCATGATTTACCCTGGTTTTGAGGGGATTTGGGAGGATGCATCTAGGGATTCTGAAGAAAAGGGGAGAGTGTTTAGAGGCGGATGGTGCGTGGGAATGGGATTAGGGTTTAGGTTATTGAGATATAAGGAAAAGAGGGGAATTATTATGGGTCCTTGATCATTTGAGATCAACGGCCAGGATCAAAGGGAAATAGGGCGGGTCGTTTAAACGGGTCACGACCAGGTTCATTAAAAGGGTTGTCTGGTTTGGGCTTGGGGTTATTGGGCTAGGCTTTGGGTCCGAAATTAATTCAAAAATTGGGCCAAGGTTTTAAATACTCAAAAATTATTTAAAAAAATTGAAAAGAAGTAATTAACAAATATTATTTATGTATTAAGATGCCTAAAAAAATAATTTAACATTATAAAAATATAAAAATTCTATTTTGAGCACAAATAATGTAATAAGAATATGATTATGCACAACATATAGGCTATTACTGTAAAATTGTGTAAAATAGTTTTGAAATAAAAATATAATTATATAAAATAAAGTAAAATATTCTAAAACATATATGTGGATATAAATTTGGATGATTAAGTCACCACAAAATAATTTAGAGGGTAATCAACAAATAATCAGGTAATTTTAATGCAAAGAAATCAATTTTAAAGCTCTAAAAATTATAAAAAAAATTATAGAAAATACTTGTATAAATCTTGTAAATTAAGTAATGATGCAAAAATGATATTTTGAGAGTATATATACTTATTTGAAAAATATGAGGGCAAAATTGGGTATCAACACCATGTAATTTGAACACTCCATCCATGAATATTTGAGCTACCTCTAAGGCTGTGTAGGGGTGTTTGAGGCCCATAAATTGAGCAGCCTTGCTGAGCCTGTCCACTACTGCAAAATAACCTCTTTACCTGCAGCTTTAGGCAATCCTTCTAAGAAATCTATAGAAATTCCAAACTCTTACAGGGATGGGTATGGGTTGTAATAGCCCTGAATAGGACACATTCTCTCTATTACATCTCTGACGCACATATGATACACATCCTGCTTCATCTTCTTCCAGTAGAAGTCTTGCTTCAATCTGTTGAGGGTAGTTGTTATACCAGAGTGCCCGCCAAAAGCACTGTCATGATAGAATGTCAACAATCTTCTCCTTAGCTCAGGATCTGCACCTACCATCATTCTTCCCTTCCTGCTAAGGATGCCACCTTGAAGTAAGTAGTGAGGCTTATGACAGGTACCTGATTGTTGTGTGAGAATAACTTTTGAAGTGTTGGATATTGGGTCCAGCTATGCTGAACTGCCTCTAATAGTTTAGAAGAAACATCAGAGATGCTAAATAGTTCAATGGAATCCTCATTCCTAGAAAGATCATCGGCTTGAATGTTGTCCTTGCTTTTTTTGTAAGAGAAGGTATAATCATAATCTAATAATTTGATTAACCATTTTTGCTAACTGGGAGTGGTAATTCTCTACTCAAGGAGATACTTGAGACTGTGGTGGTCAGTCTTAATTACAAATGTCTCCCCAATGGGTAAGTTCTCCACTTTTGAATTGCAGTGACCAAATGCCAACAACTCCCTTTCATAGGTTAACAATGACTTGTTATTCTCTGATACGCTTTTGCTGGAGAAGGATATAGGTCTTCTATCTTGAGCCAGTACTTCTCCAATTCCAGAACTAGAAGCATCAGTTTCCACTATAAATTCCTTGTTGAAATCAGGTAGTGCTAGTACAGGTGTTGTAGTGAGTGCCTTCTTCAAGTCTTTCAAATGTCTGAGTGGCAGCAAAGTTTCAAATGAAATTTCCTTGATCCAGCAGGTCATGTAAGGGTCTTGCTGTAATACTATAACCTCTTATAAACCTTCTATAATAACCAATGAGGCCTAAGAAACCCCTCAAGCCCTCTAGTGTAGTTGGTTGAGGCTAGCTCAATACTGCTGATACCTTCTGATGGTCTATAACAACCCTTTCTTCAGAGATTACATGGCCCAAGTAATCTAACTGTTTCACTCCAAACGTGCACTTTATTTTCTTAACATAAAGCATATGATATCTCAATACTTGAAAAGCTTATTCAAGATGAATTAGGTGGCCTGCCCAGCTAGAACTGTATATGAGAATGTCACCAAAGAAAACCAAGACTGATTTTCTAAGGAGATCATGAAATATTTGGTTCATTAGACTTTGTAATATTGATGGTTCATTGGTTACCCCAAAAGGCATAACCATGAACTCATAGTGGCCATGATGAGTTCTAAAAGCAGTTTTTGGAATGTCAGGATCATACATTCTGATTATCCAGACTTTAGGTCTAACTTGGAAAAGTTCTTAGCACCATGTAGTTCATCCAATAGTCCCTTAATGACAGGGATTGGGAACTTGTCCTTCACTTTGTAATCATTTAATTCTCTATAATCTACACACATCCTCCATGTTCCATCTTTCTTCTTCACCATCACAATTGGTGAGGAGTAAGGACTAGTGTTATGTCTGATTACACCAGAGGATAATATTTTATCCACTATTTTCTCTATTTCATTCTTCTAGATGGTTGGTATCTATAAGGTCTCTTGTTGATTGGGGAAGTACAATCTTGAATATCTACCTGAGCTTCTAGAGAAAATAAGCTGGCACCTTCATCTAGTGATTCTTCTGTTAGAATTCCCACTGGTATCATACCTAACTCTGCAGGTTTAACTAGTAACTTATCCATCTTGCCATATTGGATTAGTTTAGCAGTAGGAGATTGGATGCCTCTCAAGGATATCTTCTGGCTCATGATAATGAACTCCATTTTGAGATTTCTAAAGTTCCACATGATATCTCCAAGTGTAATCAGCCATTGGATCCCAAGGACCACGTTACATCCTCCAATAGGCAGTACTAACATGTCTGAATCAAAGGAAACACCCTGCATTTTCCATAACAATTTCTTGCATGCATAATGACTATGTACATTATTTCCATCAGCTACTAAGACTTCATATGGTGAGATAGCAGTCAAAACACATCTCAATCTCTTGGCAGTGTTGAGGTCCAAGAAGTTATGGGCACTGCTAGTATCAGTAAGCACATGTACTGCTTTTCCCTTAACAGAGACCGTCACTCTCATGGTCCTAAAATCATGAATGCCATTCATAGCATGTACATACACATGAGGTAGGATGGAATCTTCAGAATTAGTTTCTAAACCCTATTCTATCATGGTCAATAATTCTGCTGGATCTAAATCATCTATTCCTCCAACTCCACTAGTTCAATGCCCTCATCCACTTCCATGGAAAATACTTGTCTTCTTTTATTGCAGATATGGCCTGGAGTGTACTTCTCATCACAATTGTTGCTCCCAAATGCACATCAAGTATACGTGGTCATACAAGTAATATAATGATAAGTTGAGTGTCGAACCCACAGAGACTTGTATAAACTACTCACTAAATCACTAAAATTGTTATTCAATCCAGCTAAAATCAAAGTCCAATAATGTGATTAGGTTGAATACATACGGAGACACTTAAAGTTGACACGATCTTTCATTTAGACACCTGAACTCAAGGTTGTTCCTATTGAGCACTTATACTACCCGAAACTTATTCCAATTGAACACTCTTTTGACAATCAGTCAAACTCACAAAGTTTGTGCAATGCACTTGCTGCTGACGTGGCGAATGACGATAAGAAAATGACTTACATTATTTTGAGTAAAAAAAAAGGGAAAACTATGTTAAATCTATTTAATAAACAAAATAAATCAGTGGTCTTGGTGTTCTTCACTATTTTCATGTGTGTTCTTGTTCCAAGTACAATTTTAATCCAAATCTTTAAGAGAAACTCCTCAAACTTTGTTATAACTTCAGCTAAAGATTCCCCACGACGACCTGAACACAACCCCAATATTAATTTCCCAAACTTTCATCAAATCAAGTAACCCATTTTAAATCTTTCAAGCTTTTTAAAGACCCATTAATGGTGGCTTTCAAATTTTGTAAGCAAAATCAGTGCAACAGTAGACTGGTTTAGATTTTATTCGTTTTCAAATTTTATTCGTTTTTCAATTCCCCACGATACACAGTTCAAACACATAAATCAGGCAAAATTCAAATCGAATAACAGCCCATAACATTACACACGATTTACACCCCAATTTACACTTTGGTTCAATCGAATCAGTGCAAAATTCAAATCGATTTAGACGCATAAAACGGTATGTAAATCAAGTTCAAACACAACAATTCAAATCGAAATCAGTGTGAAATCAGTGCAAAAATCTAATTTCCAGATCTGTTTTGTTTTTGAGGGAGAAGAAGAAGGAAATAAAAAAGAAAAAGAAAATAAAAATATTGTTTTTGGGGGTCTTCACGCGCCTATGTCGGTTAAAACCCACTTTATGTGCTAACTTAGCAAAAAGTGTTCAATTGGAATAAGTTTCGGGTAGTATAAGAGTTCAATAGGAACACCCTTGAGTTCAGGTGTCTAAATGAAATATCGTGCCAACTTTAAGTGTCTCCAATGTATTCAGCCATGTGATTATATTATACTACGATTCTAAGTAATAACTAAATTATCAAGTAACGAGTTGATTGTTGTGTATTCAATAAAGACAAATATTCCAGGGTTGTGATCGATTCACCATTCGTATTGTGTTCTAATTAACTCTCCCTTTTATATAATTCACTCATGGTTGCTAATTAATCGATAATTGATCTCATAGCATTCTCCCGAAGTACTACTCACCTATTCTCAATAGATTAACGCATATATTCCTGTGAGATTAATCTATTAGAACACATTAAGATTACAATATTTAATTAAGCACGGTGACTAGGTATATTCCTATCCTAACCACAAATCCGCTCCCCTTAAGGGTTAAGATCGCGCTCTCTTCAATTCTTCTCTAATCTATACACGATTTTTCGAAGCATAGCATAGATAGTAAATAGAACCTAACTGCTAGCTAGACAATTAAGATATTAAACACAGAATTGAAGAAACACTCATATATTGGTGAATTATAATCAAGGTCAAGCTAATGTCAAACAAAAATATTCATGGCTAAATCACAACCCCAGAAAGGTGGGTGTTTAGCCACTCATGATGTAATTAAACAATTGCATAAGTATTGCATAAATTGAAAATAATATAATAAGATGAAGAAAACTGAGAATTATCTGCTTCCTAACGATCCCGTGTGTGTTTTTACTCCAAAGTGGCGTCCATCTACTCCAAAAATAGGTTTAGTCTTGCTTTTATACTTGTTGGGTAGGTTTAGGGCCTAATAAACTATGTTCCGGGCAAAATAGGCCAATTTCCTGCCACCGGCGCCCTGGACAGCGCTGGGCGCCCACCAGGGTGCTGCCTCTATTTTAGCTACTGCCCACAGCGCCACAGGTGGCGCCAGGCGCTGCCTGTGGCACCCAAAATCGCACTTTTGCCGGTTTCATCCGTTTTAGCTCTAATTTCGCGCGTTTCGCCCCAATTGCTCCCTGATCATTCCTATACATAAAAACAGTTAAAATTAATATAAATTGTCATGTTTAACATCCCAAATTCACGAAACAAAATTAAAACATGAGGCGATATACACCCAATTATATATAATTTAAGCTAAACGTCAACAATTAAAACATAATCCTTTACTCCTTCTCTCTTCCATCTCAGCATGAGTTAAAAGTTTAGCATTTTGGTAGGGTATTTTAGAGTTATTAGGGTAAGGGTGCTGGTGTTTTGGGAAGGTTGGAGCAGCAGTTTGGTAAAAAAACTAATTTGGTCCATAGTGAGAAGAAGGTGGTGTCACAGGGAGGTTTCTGGGAAATTTATGGGGTTTGGCATAATAGGTTTTGAAGAGAAAACTTATTTTTGAATTTCTAATGTATGTTCCTGAATTCTTGCTATATTAATAGCTTTAGCTAAGGATCTAAGGCTCATCATTTTGGCAGCTAGTCCAATTTCAGGTTTCAATCCCCTTATGAAACAACTAACAACATACTCATCTTGCAACTTTACTCTATTAAGCAATTCATCAAAAATATCAATGTATTCTTGAGCAGTTGTTACATGTCTTAGGTCCTTGAAATCTACCATTGGATCATCAAATAATTCTGCTCCAAATCTGGAATAGAGGCACCTTACATACTCCCCCCAACGAGGCCATTCTCTAGTGACCATTGATTTCATGAACTCGTGATGCCATTGAAGAGATCGTCCTTGAAGTTTATAGGAAGCCAATTTCACCTTTGAATCTTCAGGGAAGAATTGTTCGCACTTGTAGGGCCAATCCTTCAACCCGGTCCCAACAAATTAGAGATAGCCACATCCACTTGATAATTCCTAAAGGGAGGTTGAGGTTCAATAGCTCTGGCTACTCGTTTTTTTGTGTGATTCCTCTGAACTTCTCAGCCCCGTCCATTGTTGGTTCATTCTGTATGTGATTTTCAATATTTACAAGCATCATCTTCTTAATTTCTTCCTATGCCTGGGCAAATATTGCTTCCACAAAAAGTAGTTAATTATGTGATTGGGTGAACTACAAAATCTACATATTCCTTAAGGCTATCAACATCCTTGCGCAATTCTGCCATTCTCGTACTATGATCACCCATTATCGTAGCTAAGGAATCACTGCTCTAATACTAACGATATGTACCAAAATTTCTGAAACTAAAAAGAAGACGGAAATTCCTAAAGAGTAACAAGAAGAACTACTCTTGAATAGTGGCTTCCAAGAGCTCAATGAAGCTCAATCAATTTAGCTAATAAAAAGGAGAGAATGTTATTAATCTTCATAATAACAATTGAGTACAAAACGAGAGTTTAGTGAGCTATATAATCCACGTGAGGTTCAATTAGTTATTTATAACTAACTTCTGCAAGTCACGTGAACTATACGTGCATCTACTTACAACCTCAGACTAACATTTTTAACTGCTAACTCGACTTCTCTTCATCAAGTAGCTATAAATTAATTATGATTACTCTTCTAACTGTGGGTATTACACAAAGACTCATATTAAAAAGCCCTTCCAAACTAAGGAGAATGATCAACAAATATTAGGTATGCTTGGAGCTGATAAAAAGTGACAAGTTGAGAGGTAATTATGTACGGATTTTTGGATAGAATTTTTTGTGTCTGGTTTAATTGGAGTTTTTCATTTTGTGTCTCACACAACTAAGGCCTCTTTTTTTAATCTTAATTTTGTGGACCCAAAAATCTAAGATATGATTCCACAAATTTGTGAAATAAAAAGAGACTTTACATAACTAATATGAGTTTGACCATAAAACTTTTCGGTTTAATACAACTACATTATGCCCAGTACATTAGAGAGACTACCTCAAAAGTCAAAACAAGGAACCGGTTAGTACTTTTGTGATCGAAGATATTTCTGTCCTCTTCTTTCTCTCTCCCACCTCATCATTCTCTCTGACCCTCAGAAAAACATTCTTCTTTCCCCATTAAAGTCTTCATCTGCCATTACCCCGCCGCGTCACAGAACTTGAACTTTAATCTACACATAATCTTGCTTCAGTTCTAGTACATCACGAGCTGCAACATTTTGTTTTCCAATGTATGCACCCTTTGACCAAAGACAACTTTTTTACATAACTGAGATGTTTAATTTTTATGTTTTTTTGTATAGATCAATGTCTGTGAGAAATTACATTGTACATACATTAAAGACTGATAATTCTTTTTGGTTTCTCTGTAGAGTCAAATCAGATCTTGATATTTTGAGTTGAAAGTCATGTCATTTACGGGGACACAACAGAAATGCAAGGCATGTGAAAAGACAGTATATCCAGTTGAACTTTTGTCAGCAGATGGGATTAGTTATCATAAATCTTGCTTCAAATGCACCCATTGTAAAGGAACTCTCAAGGTAAAGCCTTTACACAATAGTATCTATCTTCTTTCTAAGTTTTTATTACTCCATCCGTTCCTATTTATGTTAACCTGTTTGACCGGGCACGGAACAATAACAACTACCCAGTAAAGTCCCACAAAGTGCGGGTTTGGGGAGGGTAATGCGTACGCAGACCTTACTCCTACCCCGATAGGGTAGAGAGGCTGTTAAGAAAGACAGTTGGAATTTGTGGTCCTAAACATGTTAGAAAGGGGTCCGGAGTGTTTGGGTTATAAAAGCTTCTCATTAAAGGTAGAATTGGAAGTTTAAGCTAAAGTGTTTCTAAATTTAGAAAGAGGTTATTCTTTTTAGAACGGACCAAAAAGGACTTAGATTCACTTAAACTGGAACAGAGGGAGTTCTTAGTATTTCTTGCCTGAATAAAGCAGAATTGGATGTAGAGGATTGATACAGTCGATCTCCAATTTATTAGGGATTGAGTTGTAGTTGATTGATTAATACTTCCTCCATTCCATTTTATGTGCTTCTGTTTGACTAGGTACGTATATTGAAAAAGAAAGACTTTTGGAACTGGTAATATTTAACATACTGTGACGACTATAAACTCATGTCATTAAAGGTATAATAAAAAGTTTAAAGTTATATTGTTTTCAAATATAGAAAAATACCTTTATCTTTTGAACGAACTAAAAGGAAACGGTGTCACATAAATGAAATAGAGGAAGTACTTGATTTTTACTAAGAGCAACATAGATTTTTGGGATTCTTTTACAGAATCTATTGAGGCAGAAGCAGAGATTCAAACTCTTGAGTTTAAATATGGAGCAAACCCTAACGACAACCTGGTGTACAAAGCATCCCGGGTTCACGCATGGTCCGGGGAAGGGCCGCACCCAAGGTGTGTGATGTACGCAACCTACCCTGATGCAAGCATCAGTGGCTAATTCAACGGCTGGAACCCGTGACCGATAGGTTACACAGACACAACTTTACCATTGCTACAAGACTCTCCTCCTGAGCAAACGCCTAGCGGATACTTTACAATTCTTCTTCATATTAATTTTACGCGATTTGAGTTGGAAAATTGGCAAAGGGTGAACTTTCAATATCCTGATGTTGGAGCATACTGCAATAGGAGTTGTTCAATTGAGCATCAACATCAATCATTTAGAGAAGTTGTCTTAGTATATGTAGTATTTGTAGAGTTTCAATGTGAAAAGATTATGGTGTTTTGATGCACATACTAACTGATGTGGTATTTTCTTAGCTGAGCAATTACTCCTCAATGGAAGGTGTTTTGTATTGCAAGCCCCATTTTGAGCAGCTTTACAAGGAGTCTGGCAACTTCAACAAGAACTTTCAATCACGTACGTGTTGTTTGTTTCTTGCTTAATTATATTATCCAACATTAATGTCCATTTACTTTATCTAATACGAAATGCATTTTACTCGTGACAGCAGCAAAATCAGCTGAGAAGTTAACTCCAGAGCTGGTAACTTCTGTTGCAACTATTTTTACCTAAGATTAACAAACTGAAAAATAGTGTATCTTTTAGGTCTGTCGCAATACTATGCGTCTTATTCTCTATTCTCTTGCTTTCGGTACACAGACAAGATCTCCTAGCAAAGCTGCCAGAATGTTTTCTGGAACACAGGAAAAATGTGCGACCTGTGGTAAAACTGCTTATCCACTTGAGAAGGTACAAATATTGAAATTCTCAAAATTTCATCCTATTATGATGTCTATGTTGAGGAATAAATTGTACTTATCGTTTGAAATCTGCCTTCTTGTTGTTATTTACTTGTTTCTATTCTTCCTCTCGAGCCGAGAGTCTTTCGGAAACAACCTCTCTACCTTCTCAAGGTAAGGGTAAGGTCCGCGTACACATTATCCTCCCCAAACCCCACTTGTGGGATTCCACTGGGTTGTTGTTGTTTATCGTTTGAAATCTGATTGGCTTTGGTCAATATTGCAGAAGATAGTCTTAGTGTGTCAAAAAGCTTCATTTGTGTCCCCTACTAGCAATGGCCTCAAAATTGATTTCAGGTTTGATATTGTGCACCATGGATTCATGGAATACTCTTCTTCTTACCCTTTCTGAGTCGTGAGTCGAGGGTCTGTTGGAAACAACCTCTGTATCTCCACTTGTGGGAATATACCGAGTTTGTAACGTTACTCATTTTCTAGCGGCAGATGAAAGCAGGTTTAGCTTTTAAGTGGCTTTGCAGTGTGGAAAATATACAAGCCATGTCTGTATGTTGGGAATATGTTCTCTTTCAATTGAAACATGCCGTGTTTCTGCACAACAATGAATAACAATATAGTGAACCTAAAGGAGTGGATAATAGCTAAAAGATATTCAGGATAGTTGAACTTGCTCGCGCCTCGAATGGACATTTTACACGGTTGAGAATCGTCGCAATGTCTATATGTATGCTTTGTTTAAATTAAAGATAGAATATAACAACATAAGAAGTTCAAGTATCATCAGTTTGATACGCGTCGTCTATCCTCTTAAAAGGGTTTAGAGAAAGTTAACTCAAGCATAGATGAACTGAAATCCCAAAAGTTCGAGCTTATTTGCTCACAAAAATGATCATTAGTAGTTCTTTGAAGATAGTCCCAGAAACTGATGCTATGCAATTTCTGAGTTTGAGCAAATTGTATCCCCTCTCACTCACCCCCGGCATAGAAATAAAAAAGAGAAGTATCATCTAATGCTGAACAATATGTTCTACTTTCTCATTAGACATCCCACTTAATACTAACTCGGAGTGACTAATATGCATGGGCGGATTAAGGGGGCCGAAAGAGGGTTCACCCGAATTCCTTTCGCCGAAAAATTACACTATACATATAGCGTAAAATCTTGTTTTGTGCCTCTATATATTATATTTTGAATCTCCTTGACACAGCCCAAAAGCATAGCTAAGCTGTCAAAGGGGTTCAAAACCCGGTTCAACTCCCATTGTCTAGAGTCTCTTTTGATTTTTTAACTTTTTTTTTAATCTCCTTATTGGAAATTCTGCCTAGGCCACTGAGTTGTTTATACTACCCCATCTTCTCAGTTGCCTCATGTATGTAAACTTCCACTTTTGAGTTGTAAGGTAGTAAAGAACTTGAACTTTATTAAGGTAAAGTCTGTGTGGTATACAATTAATTCCAAAAAAAAAAAAAAAAAAAAATTGTGTCGTTTGAACCTTCCATATACTTCTTTTATCCAGCAGCAGGAAGCTAGTTTGATCTGATTGTGGTTAACTTATGTGTTTGTCTTGATATCTAAATGTGTAACCGTCTGTGGACCGGTTATCAAAGTGAACAACTTATTTTTTGACTTGTTTAAATCCCCCTTCTCAAGGTAAGGGTAAGGTCGGCGTACACATTACCCTCTCCAGAGCCACTTATAGGATTACATTTGGTTCGTTGTTGTTGTTGTTGTTTAAATCCCAGAGCTTTTAAGCTTAGAGTTGTGTTCATCATTTTAAATTGTTGACAATATTTTCCGTTTCAATCGTAGGTCACACTTGCCCAACATTTCAGCTTTTGGATTTGTATCTGAGTTGATTGCACATGTTTTTCAGGTGACAGTGGAGAACCAAAGTTATCACAAGTCATGTTTCAAGTGTTCTCATGGCGGATGCTCTTTAAATCCTTCGAATTATGCTGCACTAGATGGGATTTTATACTGCAAACCTCATTTTTCACAGCTTTTCAAGGAGAAAGGCAGCTACAATCATTTAATCAAGTGTGCTTCAGTGAAGCGTCCAGCAGCAACTGTTCCAGATTCTTAAACTATAGCTCTATCAACTATTTTATCCACGCGGGCTTAGTCTTTTTAACTTTATATCTCGGTGTGGTGCACCATCTTGATTTTACTGTGTGATCTGATTTCCACGATTGTGAAAACTATATCCTGTTGTCGTTCTCATCAACTTTGGCAGGAGTAACTTGTGCAGTTCATACGAGTGTTGCTACATAGTCATCTATTGTTCTCTGTCTTTGTTTTTGGTTGTTGATTGCACTTTCCAGTTATTGAAAAAATGCATGTGTGGCGAGTTTTTTGCTTGTATGTGGCTGTGATTTTGCTCTAATAGGTTAACTCTACCAGTACAATTATGTCGAATTACTATACTAGAGTTCAATTGCAATGTTTTCAACTCAGCTGTGTAATTTTACCCCAAGAAAACGACCCTTGTAAAAGATTGTTAACGTCGATAAGTAATCGAATACACATACTTCAATTGATGCCAAAACCAAGCACAAGAAAGGAGAAAAGGAGCAACATCACAGTGGTTGAACTATGACTGAGCTACAGTCCTGATTAAGAAAGTTCGTGAAGCTGCTAAGCCACTAGTAAGATTCGTGGAGTCTCTGTTTTGTGTGTGTGCACGAGTGGGGGCGTGCGAAGAAGCTACAAATGCAGAACGCAGAAATGACTCCTATGGCGGAGGGCGGGTTGATGAGGACGAGTCGAGCAGGATTGACAAGCTTCTAGGTTGACAAGAAACCTGGATACATGTCACCTTCAGTGAATCCCACATCGGAATAGGAGAGTAAAGTGAAGAGTTTTATGAAGTACAACACAAGTTCACATGGTACACGCACTTTTGGGGCTCGATGTAGAGTAGCCGAAAAAGCAAATCCGTGCGGGTGTGACAGCAGATTCCCAGTACCATAACCATTGCTTTTTGGAACATGAAGTTAGTCCAGTGGGAAATCAAGTGATAATCAGCAGTTGCTGAGTTTGAATCAGGCAATCAGCTGAGGAGCAGATTGGGAGCATGTAATGCTTGAGGTTTCAAATCAAAGTGCTGAACTCTTCACATAGCAGAAATCAGCAATAGAGAGTCCTCTTCGAAACATTTGCCATGAACCTAAAACATAACGTGTGAGAACCAGTGTCCAAGATAGCTCGCGTGCACCTTCTCTATTCCACCGAATACCTGCTATCTCCCACCAACAACCAAGACTTAGGTAGATAGAATGAAATCACACAGTATAAAAGACGTCCTTTGCAGATCTCCAATTTTGAGATCCTTCCATTAAAAAATCAAAATTTGACAACTATAGGTAACATAATGTGTAGTCCCAGTTTTACAATTTTCCTGAAAAAAACAAAAAAAAAAAAACATATCTATACTATCCATGCCAGGAATGAATGGATAGATAAATCAAGTAACTTCTTAAGACTTTCTATTCAGCCTACTTTATCTCTTGGCCGATACAGATGGAAGTCTGCTTCCCAGGTTTCCGGGAAAAAAGATACAAATTCGAGGGGAAAATCTGTGACACCAATTGCAATTTGCAAAAGAATGATCCGACTTGCCTCGTGAAAGTTGAACTATTATTTCTTCAACAGACAATTAATGTCAGAAGTTGCAAGTTGAAGATTTTCAATGTTCATTTACTACGTTTCTTCGCTTCACTATAGAGTATGACCCCAAAAACTGTCAGTGCATAGCCGAGCATCCCTGTGACTGACACCGGGTTTCTAAATATTAAGATTGAGATGACAACAGCTACGGCTCCTTTCGCATTTCCCAGGACCTGTGAAAGCAAGCAATTTTTATCGTAAGGACAAAGAATCAATAGAAGAGATCAAAAGAACGCACATTGCTCCTTAACCAAAAAGACTAAGGTAATAACAACGAACAGCGAAACCCAATGTAGAGAAATTACGAAACCACGATAAAAGTGAACAAATATAAGTTAGGTAGACCATTCAACGATTTAACCTCTCTCCATCCCAATTTTAATTTACTCAATTTCCTATCTGCTCAATCAAACTTATCCGACACCTCTTTTCAAATTAAAAAGTTCTTCATTACCAAAATGTAACATTTTTTTTATGACCGAGAAATCCATCTGGAGTCGACCCTTTGGGCCAACCGCAGCTTGGTGCAAGGCTCGAACCTGTGACCTAAAACATCCGGTAAAATAACAGAAGTGAACTCTTCCTCGTCGATTTTATGTGATAAATCACCAGCCATTTCTAAGAGGATGAGTCTTGAAATGCAACTCTGTTTTTTCCCTTTTTAGTAAACATACGAACATTGTGAAATGAGAAGTTATACTTATCTCCATTATTTAACAGGTTTGTCACTGGAAGAGAAAATTTCCTGTATAGGGCTAAGCTTGAGTACTTCTAATCCTCTCCAAACTACAAGTAGGTGCCTTGCAACACTCACATAATCTCTATTATTTTCGCGTTCTTGTGTAATTTTTCCAAGTATTTGATTCATCTACCTGATACCTTACTTCATCCAATTGCACATAAAATCCCTAGTACTAATAAGTGTGGAACAATCAATTGAAAACAGCATATACAAAGATTCCAAAATGTTTGAATAGCAAATTGATAGTAAACCAAACATCAGACAGATATCATAGATGAAAACATTGAAGCTTTAAGAAGTTACTAGCAAGGAAGACAACGAAAAGCGCCTCCCAGAAAATCAAATGATCAAACTAAATAAAAGAGCTATATTTGATGAAGCAGGAAAGAGACAAGATTTTCGAATAAGCATAAGTAGGATGCATAATTCGTGGAGTTATCCTGACATTCAAAGATGAGCATTTCCACAACATAGAGAGAAGATCATATCATAATTTCTTTATTTTTTTTATGGAGATAATGAGCATAAGTCAACCTTATCTGACAATATTAAAGACTAATTCATATGAAAAGAAATCTGACTAGTGAATGAAGAAGAGTACCTGAAGTGTTAGAGCACTGGTGTGCTTTGTCACCAGAAAGTTGGTGAGATTTACAAAATATGCAAGGGCAGAATTGAATAGCAAAAGCCAGATTATTCTACTATCATCTCTTGCAAGTGCCAATGTGATGCCAACTACGTTTTCTTCCATCATAAGCGTCACCGGTAATAGAAACACAACTGCTATAGGAGCCATATAGAGTAGAAGGTTCATGGAATTCAGCTTCTCCCTTGATTCAAAAGAAAACTTTTCAGCATTCATATCCTACACCCCAAAATGTTCACATAAAAAAGCACAAAACTTGACTACAGATTTTTCTACAGAACACATAAATCTATCTAAATAATTACCCTTCAGAAGACAGCAAAATCCCCTGCAGCACTGACTTGAGTGCTCTTGCAGCTGTTGCACCGACACATATTATGAATCCAAATAGATGAAAACTTGGTTCACCCTGAGAAGATAAATTGAAATGATACAGAAACAAATAGATTTCTCCAACAGCATTACATTAGTAACATGAAACTGCTAATACAATTTAGTCATATAGAACACCAATGCAGTGCCTTTCATACACCTAGCTCAGGAGATATTTCTTTCACGCCCTAAGCATTGTGCTAGTGAAGAAGAATTTGTTCTTAATCACAAATTGACCAAAACCATCACGCTAACTAGGAAATAAATGCTAAAACACTTCTCTTTTAGCAAATTCATTCATCATAACACAGCTTATATGACCATATCACGGTAATACAATATATAAGGACCGCTTCTACAAAGAGCATTACACCTTTGATAGTGAAATATCAAGACGGCTTCATGGACAATTTCTTCATAGCTAACATGACGATTCCCCTCTTTATATTCCCAAATCACCCCCTTCACCCCACCCCCCACAAAGAAAGAAAAACAAACAATTTCTATTCATAAGAAAAACAAACAGCGATAAAGAAAACGAGTTGCAATGAAAACCGTGTCAATTTCTTAAGTAGCCACTACCCTGATTCTCTTCCACAGCATTGCACTACTAAAACAATAATGCCAACACAATTTAGCCATATATCAATGCAGTCCTTTTCATTACTCTAGCTCAAAGATATTTCTTTTGGCACAACCTAATTATTATGCTGCTATTGAATATACAATCTGACTTGATGATCTAAGAACCTGGTTCACATCTCAATCACCACTATGATTTCAGGCGATTACGCTAAAAAGAGCACGAATTCAAAGTCTAATATCAAAAAAACAACCAAAACAGACCAATATCATTATGCAATAATACCACAATACAACCAAAATTTCGACAAAATATAAAAAGGGCATACCCCACTGGCAATGATAACGCCGGTGACAACGGGAATTAGAGTGATATAAGTCAACCAAGCCTCCCTTTTCAGTGTCATCAAGTAAGCAAATATAGCAGTGAAAAAAGGTGTAGTAGCACCAATAGCTTGATTAAATGATACAGGCAAATACCTAAGTGAAATATTTCCACTCACAACAGAAGTACAAAAAACAAGACTCAAAGCTGAGATTTTCAGGAATTGAACTCTAGATCTTATAGTTTGCATTGGGACCATTTTCATCCAAGCAATTGCTATATAACTTAGTAAAGAACAAGCTGTCATATGACACATAGTTAAGAAGATTGGATATTTAAACCCATAATTACTTAACAAATATTTGTTCAGTAATAAAACCCCAATATTTGATGAATACCAAGCTGTAACTAGCCCAATTGTAAAGAATTGACCTGAATTTTTCATTGTTGACATTAAAAAACTGATCTTTTTTGACACCCAAAAATCAAGAATTTACCTTAAATAAAAACCCACAAAAAATTCTCTAGAATTAAGTATAACACAAAAACAAATCAAGAATTAAGGCTTAAATTCATCACTGAGACAAAAAATATGATCTTTTTGATACCCAGAAACCCAAAAGTTCACAAAAGAAGAAGTGATTTTAAGACCATGTTTAGCATTACTTGGATCTGATTCAGTTTCATTAGCAAGAATTTGAGGAAACCAAAAAAAAAAAAAAAGTAAAGATATTATAAAGAAAAAAGCAGCAGATATGTTGACAAGTTTACTTGTTTCTGAAGAGATAAAGCTAAAATGTGAAAGCTCNTGATGGTGGGAGAATAGAAACGACCGACGCAGGATTTGCAGAGAGATAGAGAAAGAAAAAGGTAAACGCGTGTAGTAATACGATTTAGAACTAGTCATTTACTCACTAGCATGAATTAGTAATTAATTACGTAATCAATTTATTTTTATTTATAAAAACAAAAAATACTCCATTGGTCTCATTTCATGTGATGCACTTGAACTCAAATTTTTTTTAAAAATAAAAAATAAAAAAACAAGCTATACATATTTTTATAGTTATTAATCATCTCATTAAAGATTATAAAAAGTATAAAGTTAATTTGTTGACAAAAAAATTGAAGAATTAACCCAAATAGCCGTCCATCCAATTTCGTTAACTAAAAATAACAGGCAGATGTATAATATATGCATAATTTATGTATTAAATATGTATAATTATGTATATTCAATGTATAATTTATGTATATACTTAAAAAGAAGTAAACAATAAATATGGCCGACTATTTGGGTAAAGATCTCCAAAAAATTGAAAAAGTTAAAAAGGAAAGTAATAATGCCATATAAATTAGTCCAATAGAGTACTTTTTTGTTGGATTCTTTTTTTTTTATATTAAGAAAAATTTGGAAATAGATTAACATTATTTTTTCCTCACAAAATTAATAGAAATATAAGAACCATTCAATAAAAAAAAAAAGAGGGGGAATTTGATTTTATTGAAGTGGAATTTGTGATATTGTAATATATAGTATCTTGACTTGATCTTGAAATTTTTTTTATAGTTTCTTGATCTTTGAGATGAGATGCTTTGCTGGATTTGTATAGTTGTTGTGGATGTAAAGGAGCACTTTGTTTGACTTTTAGTACAGTATCTTTATTATTCTCTGTAATATATTAAATTCAAGATTTATATTTTCATTATTTTGACGGCCAGCTTACATGTGTATCGCAGAATTGTACCTTTAAATAATTAAAAGAAAATATAATAAATACCAAAAAGAAAAATAAATTTGGTGTTTCAAATCCGGCCGACTTTTGTTGTGGTAGTTCATTTTCTTTTTCATATAGAAATAGCTCAAGATTTCGGTAGATTAGCCAGATTTGGACCCCCTTNGGTCCAAAATACGTGATTTTTCCAGATTTCAAGAATAAATTAATTATTTTTTTCTTGCATTGCCCTTGGAGTAAATAGTGTTGGAGTATGTGTTAGGAGTGTTTATGTGAGATAGTAAAGGTTAGTATGGTCAATTTCATTATTAATTAATGTTAAAAAGTGAATTTCTTAATCTGTGTGAAAACATCCAAAAATTCACTTATTTTGGACCGGAGAGAGTAGCACTTCTCTTCTAAATACATTATTCAAAATAAAAATTGAAACTTTTGCTAAAATTTTAAGAACGTCTTTGAAAAAACAAACTGGAGTAGTTATTCTCGAGTCTTTGAATGACTTTTCAGTTGCTGCTATTTAATTTAATAATTTAATGTGAGGAGTAACAAACTTTTAGGGATACGTACGTGAGGGTAATTTTGAAAAACCAAATTAAATTTTATCTTGATTTTATAAATAAATACTTATCTTAGACCAAAATAAAAAGGCAATCGATCACACATTGTGGACCGACAAGAGTAAGGAATGAAATGACAATTTCGATTACTTTAATTTCTTGGGCTTTTAATTTATTTAGTAAAAAGTTAAGTAGATTGAGAAAATGTTGAAAAAATGTTTTAGGTGTCAAGTTAAGCTGGTGATTTCCAATCTAACGACTTGTTCAATATGTAAATTAATTAGAATATAACTAAAATATAGTAGTACATTTCCATGCATTTTCCTAGTCAATGGAGAAAATTACAAATACCGAATAAACAAGAAAAAGTGGTGTGAAAGTAGGAATTAGACAACCTGGTCAACCATTAAGTTGGTTCATCTACGGCAAATTCAAGAAAGGAATCAACTCTAATTTAGTGAAAACAAACCAAACTTGAAAATAAGATTCTTTTGCTTTTCATAAAATAAATAAAACCAATAGCATGGGAGAGACGGAGAGTTACTTGGAAACTAGTAATACTCATTTGTCTCCTGCCACATGTATATTTACGTTAAACCATTTTGTATCCGGAATTTATTTGCTAATTTTCCTGTTTTGTATAACCCATTTGAACGGGAGCCTTGACGTAACTGGTAAAGTTACTGTCATATGACATGGTCATGGGTTCAAGCCGCGGAAACAGTCTCTTGCAGAAATGTAAGGTAAGGCTGCGTACAATAAATCTTTATGATCCAACCATTTTCCGAACCCCGCACATAGTAGGAGCTTAGTGCACCGGGCTACCCTTAGGATATAACCCGTTTAAGAGAGAAACTCCCTTGCCAGAAATTTCTTTATTTCTGAAGCTTCGTAAATGGTACTTAAGAGCAAAAGGATTATATTCATTCCACAACAGTAGCTTGCCATTCTCATCTCACTTTTGAACGTGGACATTGTTCTCAAAAGAAGAAAATACTTCCAATTTGTTCTATGTTTCTCTTACCAAAAGGCTTTTTGATCATGTTCTTTTGCTTACCAAGTGTTTCGTATCACCTTATGACCCCGACTAATTCAGATTTCGCAAGGGAGAAATTGTTATTAAAAATTATTTTCTTTCATAGGACACGAACCCAAAACATCTGGTTGAGGGCGAAGAATTCTTATCCATCCAACACAAACCTTGACTAGATGCTTTGTATGTGTCACTTGTAACTTGTAGGAATTTACCATGATCTAAAACTCTTTGTTGGAAATAATTGGATGGGGTTCTATGTATTTACCTTTATCGTTATTAACGTTTTTCTATTCCCTAATGGAGCTAAATTAACATCAAGCTCATCTCAACATAACAATTAAAACCGGCAAAACATTCATTTGCAACAAGCAAACAATGACACATGTTGGAAATATCAAAATTTTTAGGGCAACAAATACCAAATAGTCGTACATAGAAACTCCAAGAACAAAATTAGACAACATCTACTCAGATGTTCACTCCTTGGTATTTCTCAGGAAATGATAAAGTTAACAATGTATGTCCAACTACTTAAAAAAGATTCAAATCCTTGATCACTAAATGACCTTGATCAGATAGACGTAACGCCTCCAAAGCAAGCACCGACACAATATCGTGCTGCAAGAGTAAATAAAAATCACATCACCAACTTCGCATAACGTCAACAGGTAAGATAAATAAGAGGGAAATCGTAAATGACACTCATACAGCACAACATCAAAGTAACAACAAACTGATTCTACAGAATGTGATGTCGCAATAATAGGATATTTTGAACAGGCTAGAACATCTAATAATCATAGCATCGTTATCATGAGAACGTAAAAGATGAAATCCACCTACTACCTGCGCTCAGTTTAAATGCTACATGTGTGGTTACTCAAATGATGCCAAAAACAAATTTTAACGTCATATCGATAGCAAACTGCATGGCTCTGTTAGAACACGCTTCTCTTTCCACGCTGCCCAAGCATAGGTTTGCAATTAGTTATCTGCTTAAAGCTTATGCACATATCTTTATTGAAATGTGTTCCTCAGAAGAATGGAAGTGGGAGCTAATTTCTGCTGGAACTAAAGTCAATAAAGACCCTATAATTAACCCGGAACAGGAGACATGACCATCATTTTACATGTGAGCATTAGTTTTTCAAAACTTCTGCATGCACACAGTAAACACAGGTAACAAATGTTTTCCTAACGCAGGGAAAAAGACACCATAGAGATATGCTTCTTTGTGTGTTTTGATTATCATGGAATGAAAGAACAGGACATTGATCCATAGGAACAAAAGAAGTATTAAAAGATCTCTGTTTCACGCACTTTATGGGCGTAATGTATTGTCAAAGGCGAAAAGCTCTAAAATGCGTTGCAGGTCTATTCGGGCTTTAGACGCAAAGCGCAACTAAATTACTAAAGTGTGCCCTTTAGTAAAAAAAAGGCGCAACGAAGGAAAAAATAAAAATATATATGTAATTCAAGAAAATGCGTTGCAGCGCTATTCGGGCTTTAAATGCAAAGCACAACTAAAGAGTGCCCTTTAGTTAAAAGAAAAGACACAACGAAGGAAAAAACAAAAATATATATGTAATTCGAGAAAATAATAACAAATTTATTCATAATGTCTTAACAGCTAATACACTTATTTGCAAGACTATATTTGTTGTTTAGTGCCGCTTGATTCAAGATAGAACTCAAGGGGAATGTGGTGCATGCCTTCAGTGATTAAGTGCGGCTTTGACAACAAAGTGTTATGCACAATCTTTCAATATATCAGGTAAAAGTATCCAATGTTTTAATACTGCAATTGTCCGACAATCTTACGCTAACGCAACAACAACATACCCTATATTATCCCACACCATGGGGTCTGGGGAGGGGACCTTACCCCTACCTTGTGCGGATTGAGAGGCCGTTTCAATAGAGACTCCGCTCATGAAAGCATAAGCACCACAATAATGAAAATATAGACAAGAAGGGACAGCACCAAAAAGTCATATAGAAGGAGAATAAAAACAAAAAAATGATCTTACGCTAACGCAAAACAAAAAAAATCAATTCTTACGAATTTTAGACCAATTATAAAACCAAACAATTGGCATACCAATTATATCCTATAGCAGGGCAATTCAGACAAATGCAGAAACAAGTAGCAAGCAAATAACTGCATACAGTAACATAATAAAAAATTTAAACAAAAATAAAGTACCTTATATGTTGCTTGGGTACATGAAAACTCTAACCTTAGCTCCCTGCAACAGTTGAACAAAACAAGTTTACAAAACTTTCTATAAAAGAAATTTAATCATAACACAATTAAATTAGCACTGAGGTCAAAATATACCATGGATTTAGGTGGCAAATTGGACTTGAATTTAGCTCTAACAACACCACTGTTACCATGTGGCCTACAAACTTTACCCCAAATACAACGATAGTGTGAATTGTTCTTCTTTGTTTTGGCCTTGTAAATATAAGCCATACGCTTTCCTAAGTACCAATCAACCTCCTCCTTAGTGTTTACTCCCTCGATCTGAATCAATGACGTGCTTGGATACTGATTCGACTTCGACCTTAAAATCATAGTTTTTTTAAATTAAAAAAAATCAATTCGTGCCCAAAATTAATTAAGAAAACATAAGTTAAAGGAAAAAGTGAGAAAAATTAAGTTTACCTTTTGTAACCAAGAACAGTTCCTCTAACATAGAGTCTGAATTGAAAAAAGAAGTAAAGAGAAAGTGAAAATGTGATTTTTACAGAGGATATTATGAAAAGGAGATGAAGATTGTAGCTGAAAATGAGACAATATTATACCTTACACGCTCTCCTTGGCGTCCTTTCACCATTTTCGTACTGTGGAGTTGCACAACAGACGAATATGCCGGCAAAATAGCTAAAGCTAAAACCCTAGAGTGCAGTAGAAGAGAGGTACTTATACGGTTGGGTAGTATCAGTATTTAGTGAACGAGGGATGGGATTGAGGCCCAGTTATATAATCGGATCTTTACGTAAATAGCCGGCCATATTAATTATTTACTTTTTCTAGTCATATATAGATTATATATTAATTATACACATACAATACATAAATTATGCATATATTATACCTTCACCGACTATTTCTCATTTAAGTTATTGGGTGGGCAACTATTTGACTTAATTCTTCGTAAAAATTGCGAGGCACCCTATTTGGTCGCCCCCATTTAACTTATACCCGCTTTTTCTAAAACTTTTAACTTGTACCCACTTTTAAAATAACTTCAGCTCCCTTTCCCTCGCTGAGCTGAAGTTCACCAGTTAAGTTGAAGTTCACCAATTATAAAGACAACAACTTTAGCATATGGGGCTGAAGTTCCCCAATTTACAAAGACAAAACTTCAGCTCTAGAGCTGAAGTTCCCCAGTGTAATTGGAGGAACTTCAGCCCGTATGCTGAAGTTTTTGTCTTTATAACTAGGGAACTTCAGCCCCGTATGTTGAAGTTGTTGTCTTTATAACTTGGGAACTTCAGCTAAGTTCGCAAGCTACTTCAGGCCCGTCTACTAGAATGCTGGAGTTTTGCGTGATTGCCTTTGCTACTTCAGCCCTGCATGCTGAAGTTATGCGCAAAAGCGGATACAAGTGCAATTTTTTTTACAAAGCGGGTATAAGTTAAAACGTGGCACAAAAAGTGAGTACGGAAGCAAAATCCCCTAATTCTTCTTATATAATTCGTTGGGCTCGAGTATGATATGGGCCGGATTGAGAGGAAGGAAGGTCGAAAAAATTGAAAAAAATATGACATATAAGGGGTGGCCTTGAATTTTTGTGCGTAAACAATCATTCTTAGGGACGACATTTTAAGATTAGCCAGAACTTATTTTGTCCTAAAATTTTAAACTGAAAACCTTAACTTCAGGACAAGTCAAGGTATTTTTGTCTCGAAAAATTAAATTGAAAAATTAAAATTCAGAACACACTGCTTAATTCCTAAATAACAGCTTTTTAGAGTGGCTATCTGATGTCATTACTACATATTTGTCCCCTACTTGTTCAATGGACAAACTTTCAAAGTCAATAGTTAAAAGTTCCATCCATGGGTAAAAAAAATTTAAACTTGAAGGGTAAGAGGGTCAAAAGTTCAAGATTGTCCACTTCGTAAGCTATTCTTGTAAATAACCTAAGGAAGGTCAGGTCCGTTATAAGTAGTACAAATGGTGTGAGATGGCCAGTTTTAGAGTTACTTTTCAATATTTAGCCTCTATTTAATGTAATTGAAACAAAAGTTACTTTTTAATGCAAGAATTAAAATTTGAACAAAAATACCTCTAATTATAACACGTAAAAGTCGAGCATAGTGTGTTGGAGAGCCAAAACTTTTACAATTGAAACTCCAGTATACTATATTGAAGTTCAATTTTTTTTTTATATGAAAATCCAACAAAAGTTCGAACTTTTATATGCGAAACTCTATCGCAATGAATTGGAATTCAAAATCTCCCCCTGATATTAAACTTCAATTAGTATGATGAGTTTCAAACATTTACATGTAAAACTCAATCACAATGTGCTGGAGTTTAAAACTCACTACATGTGAAACTCCAATAAAATCTTCTATCTTTAACATGAGAGGTTCCCAAACCATGAAGGCAGATAAATCATCTGTCTATGCTTTACTTTCTTGAAAGTTTAAGGTGACGTTTGGATAATCTTTTTGGAAAAGTTTAAAAGAAAAATAAATTATGATTGAATAACAATTACAACTGTATTAGTATTGGATAATTTTCAAAGGTAGAGAAATTAAAGAATGCAACTATTCACTTGCTTGAAACTTGAAATCTTAGCAGGCGTTTGGACATAAGAATTGTAAAATTCCAAAAAACGGTGAAAGAAATTTTCAAAGTGAAAATGATATTTGAAATTTAGCGTTGTGTTTGGACATAAATTTCAGTTTGGTTTGTTTTTGAAGTTTTGTGAGTGATTTGAGTGAAAATTTTGAGAAACAACTTTTTGGAGTTTTTTTAAATTTTCGAAAATTTCCGAAATGCATCTTCAAGTGAAAATTGGAAATTTTATGAAAAACTGCTGATTTCGAAAAAAAAGAAATTTTTTTTTATGTCCAAACGGGCTCTTAGATTCAATGCAGGGTGAAATATTGAAATTATGGTACTCAATATAGATATTTAAAATTATCTAATGATAAATTCAGAAGGCTTTTATTGTATCTGAATAAATTACATTTACATATAAATGATTCCCAAAGATGAGAACACTGAAAAATAAAATTATAAATCAGCAAATACATGGTAAGTTTTAGAGTCAACTGTAATGAGCTTCAAGGCAGCTACTAATGCAGCAACTGCTATACAACTAAAGAAACAAATGTTAAGCCAATGCCAACTCTTCTGTAATAATGACAATTTCTTTCTCCTAGCAACAAGGTACATATGATTTGGAAGTATAAATGTGAGTGGAAATACACTAATAGCTCCAGTAAGACTCATGAAATCTCCCAGAAATGGCAATAGAGCAGAGAGGAAAGTTGTTATGGCTATATAACCACCTCTAACAATAATTCTGAATCCAAACTTTTTAATATCCAATGCACTCCCTTTAGTTCCATATCTTGTGTCCAAGAACTCGTATGTCGGACTCGCAAATATCTAGAATCATAAATAGAATCAACATTCAGTATGCTAGAGAACAATTAGAGATATAGAGTCAGTGAGTTCAGAATGAGCCTAGTAAAAGGGTAGTCTGGTGCACTAAGTTCCCGCTATGTGTGGGATCTGAGGAAGACCCGGACCTCAAGAGTCTATCGTACGCAGTCCCTGCATTTCTGCAAGAGGCTGTTTCCACACCTCCCGGTCACATGACAATAACTTTACCAGTTACGTCAAGGCTCCCGTTCATTCTAAATGACTCTAGTATATATATATACATATATACACAAGCATAGATTTTTTGCATATATATACTTATGGATCGAGTTGAAAGCAATGAGTTCAGTTGAACGCGCTAAGATAAGAGCTGAGTCATAATTACATGCAACGCGATGATAGCTTGGAAGAAAGCAGCAATGTTAGCGATTCCCTTCAACCAAACTGGACCTGTAACATTGTTCAGCAAATAGGAAGAAGCATTGGATCCATAAGCCCAATATCCAATATAAGTAACAGCATGCATTGGAACAATGCCTAAACTGAACTGGAAGTTAAGGGCTTTAATCATGTTCTTCACAACTGGTTCTCTCACAGTAGCCTACAAGAAAGACGCGAGATTGTGAGAGTTAAAAACGATGGAGAAAACGTATTCAGAAGACGAACAAAGTATCTGTATGTAAGGACGACGATAAGACTTAAGAATGATTGTCATTCTTCTATCATAACTTAAAAAGAGTCTCTTCAGTGGAATGTTGTACTAAGTTTAGATTCAAGAAGCAAAGGTAATCAATACACAACCAAAACATTGTCATACCATAAAATGCAAAAAACCAACTCATGTCAAGAAATTCACTACTTTTGACTTCATAATAAGTCTGGCTGTTGACCAAAAAAAAAATCATATACATAAATAAAGTAATCAAAATTCTGTGTCAGCTACCTGTATCTCTGGAATCATTCCTGTGTTATATGCAAAAACAAGGTTTGCAGCAGCACCAATTGTTGCCCAAATCCTACTAGTTTTGGTTCCTGGAATGCTGTAGTCTCGAGGAGGTGCCTCAAGACCTGCAATTCAGGATATTTAGAAAGTACGAACAGACGCTAAGACGTGATCAATTTTATTTTTCAACAACAAGGTAAAACAGAAAGTAAAACAAATGCAGCAGAAAGGAATAATTTTCAATGTGTGCATACGTTGAAAATTGTAATGCATTTGAGACTTTGAGTCAAGAGATAAAGGAAGCAGAGGCATACCGTCTTTAAGAGACAAGGCAATCGCTATACAAATGTACACTAGACTGAAGAATGTTGAAAACCCAAGCCAAACCCTTAAAGCTGACAAATGAGGTATAGCAATTGCAAAAAAGACACAGGCGAATCCAGCTAGCGCAATGAAGTATGGTAGTTTCATCTGATGGTCATCCCTAAAGAGAATATAGAAAGCCTGAAATCAAGTTGTTGGAATCATCCCATCAGAAAACCAATGAAGCTTAAAGATAGAATCAAAGAAGTGAGAATTTCTATACAACAACAACTTCGCCTTAGTTCTAAGCAAGTTTGGTCAGGCGATATTGAATTTCCTTTCCACTCATTTAGTTTTTTCCTATGGCAGTTCGGGTCACAAAGCATCTCATGTTCTCGCATGGTTAGGGGAAGGGCCATACCCCTTGGGGTTATTATGTAGGCAGCCTACCCTAATGCAAGTACCAGTAGCTGATTCCACTACTTGTACACACGGAAACAACTTGACCGTTACTCCAAGGCTCCCCTTCTAGACCAGGAAAGTTACAGGAGCAAATTACCTTTAAGGCCTGTCCGCCCAAAATGACAAATCCAGTATTTATCAAGAAAAGATTTGCATACTGTAATGCCCAAACAATCGAATAGGCTGCCCGTCCTGTAGTAGCCAAAATCTAATTGTAAGACCAATGGAATCAAAACTAGATAAGTCACAAAGGAGAAAATCAATTGAAATTGAAATTGAAATTGAAATGCAGACCATATATGAATCCTGCAAGATCTCTATATCTGATATGCCTCTTTCCTCCGTATTCGTGGAGCTTAGCGATAAGCGTACTCGCATATAGAGATATAGCTGATGATAAAATTAGACCAACCACACCACTAACCCAACCTAAAGGAACCATGATTATTCCAGCATATCCGAGAGCAAAAGCACTGTTGACACCAGTGCCCAAAACAATTCCCACCTGAAACCATGAATCTGCAGTTTGCACAACAGGTGGAATCAACACGAATTACTATAAATCAGCACATGATTTATTGCTAGATTTATAGCTTAAAAAGGGCAGCCCGATGCACGAAGCTCTCGCTATGCGTGGGGTTGAGGAGGGCCGGACCATAAGGGTCTATTGTATGCAGCCTTACCTGCCTTTCTACCGGAGGCTGTTTGCCTGGCTCGAACCCTGGCAGCAACTTTACCAGTTATGCCAAGGCTCCCCTTCGCTAAATTCATAGCTTACTGATATTAAATTATACAACTCTTCTTTCTTTTCTTCTCCTCAAACACTTATCAGTGTGATTATGGCATTCAGAGGTTTGCAACAAACTAAACTTTAGGAAGCAACATGACTCGAATTCAGCAACCACAATCTTTTAGTACCTCACAAACATCAGAAAGTACAAGATAAGTTTGCACGCTGATCGCATGGGTGATGATAACACTGTATCTGTAAAATTAGTAGCTACTACACTATGTTGTTGTATTCTAAATATATCTATGACTTGTTTTGACCGCAAATTTCTATGTGATGCAGGGAGTATTTTTTAGTATTAATGACTGCAGTCGGTGGCGGAATCAGGAGTTTCACTCGAGACAATTCAAAAGGGGATTCATCATCTAACATACATATACATAAAAAAACAATATGACCTCATATACAAAGTATAATTTTCTGGCGGAGGGGGTCCGGAAGAACCCTTTCCGCGCTCTAGCTCCGGCCCCGGCTGCACTCACACAATTTTATACATACAACAACAACGAAGGGGTTTAGGGAGGATAGTGTGTACGCATCCCTTACCTCTATTCCGCTGGGTAGAGAGGCTCGAGAAGACGAAGTAAACAATTTTATACATAATCTAGCATAAATAAAAGAAGAAACCCAAATTGGGAATTTAAAGAACAAGGGAAGAAGAAAGATAAATTTACAGCATATAGAAAAAAAGAGAAAGAGACCATTACTAACTTGGTGGGAAGTATTAGCATTATCAATAGCCAATTTGTCATCAGTATGAATTTTTGGGAGAAGGGATTGGTCCATTGAAGTCATAGACATTTTTCACAGAATCACAAAGGCTAAGAGCAAAGCAAAATACACTTAACTCTATAGCCTCTTCCTCTGTAATCTATGAATTCTGCACAGATATAATAAGTTTCTATTTTTTGCAGATATATTTTGGAGTGCAACTGTCCCACTTGTTTGTCCCATGATTGGCTAGTAATGGGTGCTTGTTTATGTCGTTATCTTTCACCTTTTTCGGTTATTTTGCTTAGGTTAGTAAAGATTCCTTCACAGTTGATCCACTAACAACAAACAGTCTTTGTTGAATGAGATTTAATTTACGTGAACATGTTTGATTGAGCGCGAAAAAATGAAATTTTTTAAAATTTGTGGTCCTAAACAAGTTAGAAACGAACCCAATGCATTTGTGTGGTTATAAAAGTTTCTCGTTAAGGGTAGAATTGAAAATTTAAGCTAAATTATTTTCAAATTTAGAAAGGAGTCATTCTTTTTGAAACAAACCAAAAAAGAAATAGATTCACGTAAACTGGAACGAAGAAAGTATCAACTTATTGGGGGTGGCAACAAATATCTTTTTTCTTCTAGAAATAACTACTCCTTTCCTCCTGTCCCTCGTGTGACACAGTTTTCTTATTAGTTTGGTTAAAAAAGATGACACACTTCTATATTTGAAAATAATTTATCTTAGACATCCTATTTTAATGAGAATTTTTATATACACATGAATGTTATGGTACGGTTAAAATCACAAGTTCCAAAAAATTTATTTTTAAATTTGTATCGAGTCAAACTATGTTACATAATTCAGACATAGAGTGAAACAGTACATTGGAGAACACTTTCAAAAAATAAAATAAAACTACTACTTATATAATCAAGCTGGATAACATTTTTGTAATGGTTCACAATAAAAAAAAACATAAATTAGAGAAAATTCAACTACTATTTCCCATGTCACTATTGATAAACTGATAGTAACATCTCACTTATTCTCACCTAACCATTTCACTTGGAGAATAAGAACTGTTTTTTTTTAAGTTAGTAAAAAAAAAATGTTTAAAAGTATTTTTTAAAAGTATGGTGGATATGAATGGGAGCCCTACATCCTTAAATAGAGAACTCGAGTTTGACCATGGGAATTGGAGAAACTCTCGACAGAGAGCATTCCCCCCATTGATGAACCCCACGTTATGAATCCGATTAGAGGCAATCTCAATCAGTTTAAGGAGCCTCAACTAGTACTTTCAAATGATCTGCTGAGTACAACTTGCTGGGAGGAGTAACTGCAAACAAAAACGTCATTGTTGCTGTGACCATCTTCTCCCATTTCTCAATTATGTGCTTAACTTCTTATTCTTTAGGAGGGACTATCGACAAATCACTATTTTCCTAACATAGATATAATAACATTTCTTTTTTGTTGATTCTCAATGGGAATCCGCTGAGCTTAAGCATTTATACTTGTAGTTAGCTCCCTGTATATGGTATTTATTAAATTTATAAGATGCGTCTTTTTCTTCTTCTTCTTCTTCTTCTTCTTTTTTTTTTCTGGATTCTCAAAGGCAATGATATGAA
Organism: Nicotiana paniculata; assembly: GCA_005239505.1. NCBI lineage: Eukaryota > Viridiplantae > Streptophyta > Magnoliopsida > Solanales > Solanaceae > Nicotiana > Nicotiana paniculata. The sequence continues at coordinate 50,813 of ML300971.1, forward strand.
CTTAAGCATTTATACTTGTAGCCCGAATGTGATTTCTTAACTATAATGCTATCCTATAGTAAAATAAAGGCGAAATACATAATCGACCCTGTACGGGTCGAAATCTGATAAAAAAGAAAATTCGCATAAAAAAGAACGACAGGGTCGAGGAAGTCAAAGTTGTATTTATGAGGCACTATGGAGGCAAGTGCCTCGGCCACGGCCGAGGTCGTACACTCAGAAGACCTGCACGGTGAAGTAGACGTTACGGCGTTTCAGAGGGTCAATCTAAAGTACGGTCAAAAAACTTAGGTACCCTGGTTAAGGACCGTTGGATAAATGAGAATACCTTGTATAAATACTAGGTGAGAGAATGGGGTGGGGGGGTGGGGGGGACTGTTCCAATATCACACTCATCCTTACTTACAAATAAAAAAAACCTGAGGGCCAACTTTGTAAAGAAGAAAGGACTCAGAATCCTGTTGTTCACTTGTAATCATCTGTTGGCCCAAGAAATTGAATAGTTTTGAAGATTGACAAAGGAACTCAGAAATGAACCAGGTCCATCACTGGCAGACATAGACACAAGCAGAGTTAAAAGCACGTGAGGTGCACATGTAGGAGATAAACGAAATCTGGTAAAATAGAAATATCTCATGATCGAAAAGATTGCAAAAATAATAAGGAGAAAGACTCCTTATTCAATAAGAATAAAATCTAAGATAAGGAAGAATTTGAGAAGTTGAGATTAACTAGAACTCTTCCACCAAGGAAGAGTAACATTAGAACTCTAGTTAATTCCTTATCTACTAATCATATATATTGGATATTGTTCTTATTGTACATGTACGCACAAAGACAGAAGCTAAGCAATAATTGAGAGCAAAATTAGCGAGGCAATTTAGCAAGCAGTTCGTGTGAAATTTGAGTGTGCGAATCTGAAGCTACTTGAACCAGCTAGAAGAATCAGTTCCAACTGTTGTCTTTTAGACTAGTTTATTTCAGCAGGAGATTTTAACTTGTACCTTTTTAGCTTAATCTAGAAGCGTATGTAACAAGTACTCTGTGTTTGATCATGCCCAACTCTAGTCTTAAAAAGGATAAGCGGTCGCTGCAAATATAATACGGTCTAAAAGTCCGAAGTCGAATCCCACAGAGAACTAAGGTTTCACCATAATTATTCAATATCACTAAGAAGACAAGATCGAATAAATTTCTAATTTATAAAGATTAAGATTCTTATATCTAACCAATTAACTAAGAAACTAAAGTAGCAAATTAACAACTAAAGATACTAAGGGTTGGAGATTAAATTTATGAGGTCTAGAGTTATGATTTCCCCAAATGTTGGAATTCTTCCCGCTATGTTCCCCACAATTTCGCTTATGTATTCTCTACTGATTGTAAGCACTTTAGGTACCATAATTCTCTCTCGAGCAACTACAAAAATTTACTAGACATATTCTCTCGAACTACAATAGTTGGTTTTATCTAACCGTCACTACGATCGCACCAAGGTTTCGTTATCTCTAATCCTACCTTTAAACCCGTTGTATTGATTTCTCACATACATTAGGAGTGACGTTGTTCAACAACCACCTAAATATATATCCTTTCTCAAGAATTACCATAGTAAATAGGCACAGCCAAACGATGTCCACTCAATCAACAACAATAAACACGTAGTTGAACAAGTAGAGAAATCCAACGGCTCAATTATATAAAAACATAACAAGAATTTATCCCACAAAAGGTTCCATCAAAATAGTAGATAACAAATTAGCTATTCATAATAGTATGTAAAAACTACTGTCACACCTCCTTTTTTATACGCCCCAAAGGGGGTATGGGAGTTTTTCCAATTAAAG
>MDKI01132034.1:0-13285 GCA_005239505.1 Nicotiana paniculata
GAAGGCAGTCAAGTTTAACAAACATGTAAACACATAAACACAGATAATGGCTATTAGGCCTCACAGCCTCACGGGACAGACAAAGTCTCTATCCCTCTTGGCGTACACCCACACACCCATCACCTAGAGTGGGTATCACCTCCAAACAGTCACAAGATGTCAATTCTCCGAGTTTATACCCTCAAAGCTAGAGTTAAAACTGTTACTTACCTTAACAACGTAGAATCATACTCCAGGATTCCATCTCCCCTGGACTCGGTCTCCAAAAACTCCGAATCTAACCACAAACATAACAATACCATCAACATAAGCTAAAGAAACGAATTCCACCAGAAAAACTACAAAAATAGGCCAAAACCCGAAATTGGCTAAAACCCGACCCCTAGATCCACGTCTCGAAACTCGAAAAAAATTGCAAAACTAGAAAGATTGTTCACCCTCGAGTCTAGCCATATCAAGTTTACTTAAATCCGATAACAGGAACCCATTCAAAACCTCAAAAATCTCACTCAAGGGTTCTTCCTCTTTTCCCTAATATCTCACCCCAATTCACCATTGATGATAAAACCAAAGATGTAATCATGAAATTTAACCAAAACCAAGTAGAAATCACTTATCCCGATCAACACCACAAAAATACCTTCTAAACTCGCCTAATTATGTTCTCTCTAGCTCAAAATTTGAAAAATGGGTTCAAACCCTCAATTTTAAAATTTAACATTGCTGCCCAGATTTCCCTCATCGCAATCGCAAAAATGGCCTCGCGATCGTGAAGCACAATCAGGTTGCCCCATATATTTAACTCTATGCGAACGCAGAAATCTCCACGCATCCGCGAACCTCTGCCACACAACCTTATGTGATCGTAACCTGCCTCACGCGATCGCGTAGAGAAATCGCCTTCGCTCCCCATCAGCTCCAATGCCCTACACGAACGCGACAATGGCCACGCGTTCGCGAAGCACTACCCCACGAACGTACGTGATCGCGACCCAATCTATGCGATCGCATAGAACAACTCCCCTCTGTCCAAAATAATCGTACACGATCATGGACATACCCACGCGATCGCGTATAAGGAAACCAGAAAGTTCACACCAGCAGCTATCAGCCATTTTGCAAAGTCCAAAAACAATCTGTTAACCACCCGAAACTCACATGAGGCCCTCGGGACCTCCACCAAACATGCCAACATATCCCTTAACATCATATAAACTTATTCAAGCCTTCGAATAACTCAAAGAAACATCAAAATACCCAATTACCCTCGGATTCAAGCCTAAGAATTCCTAAACTTCCAATATCCGCAAACGACGCCGAAACCTACCAAACCTCGTCCGAATGACCTCAAATTCTGCATACACGTCACAAATAACACTACGGACCTACTCTAACTTTCAGAATTCCATTCCGACTCCGATATCAAATTTTCCACTGCCGACCGAAAATCGCCAAATTTCCAATTTCGCCAATTCAAGCCTAATTCTACCACGGACCTCCAAATTACATTCTGAACACGCTCCTAAGTACAAAATCACCTAACGGAGCTATCCGAACCATAAAACCCCCAATCCGAGATCGTTTACTCATAAGTCAACATCTTGTTGACTTTTCCTACTTAAACTTCTAATAAGAGACTAATATCTCATTCCACTCCGAAATCACTCCGGACACGAACAACAGACCCGATACAACACAACACAGTTGAACACCACATAAAGAAGCTGTCACGACCGAAATTCCCAACCTTAGGGATTGTCATGGCGCCTAACACCACACTTGCTTGGCAAGCCAATGTTAGAATTCAATTAGCCTTTTTCCTTTGATTACTTACTTAAGTACAATAAAATAAAGTTAAAGTAAACTAAGACTAATGGTTTCCAATGAATAACTCCAAGTGTAAATAACTAAACCAATAAATAAACCGAGCCACGAACTAATCATATATGTAACTCTAAGACTACCCCGGGGTCTGGTGTCACAATTCACGAACTTCTAAAGAATACTACAAATAATGGGCGGAAAGAAATAATATAACTGTTTTGAGAAAATATAAAAATAGTCTCTACGAACTAAGAGAAGACTATCGGAATTTGCAAACGCCAGCAGATATACCTCATGTCTCCGAATAATGGATAGCTGCTAATAAAAGTCTCTACTATTGGCCGGTACCTGGATCTGCACAAAAGAGTGCAGAGTGTAGTATCAGTACAACCGACCCCATGTACTGAGAAAGTGTCGAGCCTAACCTCGACGAAGTAGTGACGAGGCTAAGGAGGGGAAATTATAACTTAACCTGTAACAAAATATATAATAGAGCAAGGAAATAATTCTACACAAATAAGAAATATCAACTGCAACAATCAATTAAATAACTCAGTCGCCTATTCCAGGCCTCAACTGTAACCAAGATCTCACATGTATTCCAAACTTTCCTTTAAAACAACCGTATGTGCATAATATGAGAAACAGTAGAGTAAAACAATAAGTTTTCACATATGTAATGTCACGACCCCAAATCTAAACTAGTCGTGATGGCGCCCATCGTGGAACTAGGCCAGCCAAATTAACGCTCAAACATAAAGAATCTTTCGTTTATATCATTTCTAAACTGACAATCCATAAAAGTTTCGTTTAATCATTTTTAAAACAGATAAAACTATGCCGAATGTTAAATACAACCCCAAGATCCCAGAGTCACTGGTCATGAGCATCTACAGAAAATATACAACTCTGGAAAATAAACTCTATAATAGTAAGCAGGAGAGAGCAGGGTTGCGAACGCGTGCAGCTACCTCGCAAAATCTCCGAGAAGTCTCTGGAACATATACACAGCTCACTCTGCCCTAGCACCTGGATCTGCACACAAGGTGCAGGGAGTAATGTGAGTACGCCAACTCAGCAGTAATGAAAGTAAATAATGTCTAAGGCAACGAAAGACGTAAAAGCAGTCATAAAATACACAGAGAATGAACTCCTTCTTTCAGAAAACACGATATGATGCCTTACAACATTTAAAAATCAATCTCAGTAAAATATCATTTGAAATGTGCCTTCTCACAAATTCCATAGAAATCAATGTAATTTAATATAGAAATGATAGAAATCATAGATAGCCTCTCGGGCGAAAAAAACATATTTCATAAATCGCCCCTCGGGCATAACATCCCTCAGAATCAGTCACTCAGCATGCGTCACCATCACTCTGTATCAGCCCATCGGGAACCTTCACAGTCACTCATGCCTCCCAATCACTCATCACTCGGCACTCGACACTCGCACTCAGTAGGTACCTGCGCTCACTAGGGGTGTATACAAACTCCGGAGGGGCTCCTACAGCCCAAGCTCTAATATCAAGCCATCTCGTGACATAATCACTGTGGCACTCGGCCTATAAATAACATGTTGTGGCGTGCATCCCGATCCCATATCATATCCTCACAAAGCAGGCCCTCGGCCTCACCCAGTCATCATAAACAGTGTAACATGCTACGGTGTGCAGCCCGATCCCATAACATCTCACAACATAGGCCCTCGGCCTCACCCAGTCAGAAACTCTCAAAAAGCCACTCGGGTTATCAGTAAAACGGGGTACTCGATCCAAAAACATCATTTTATATCTCAAAATAGTGTAAATAAGGCTGAGTTTCGAAATCAGTTAAACATAATATGACTGAGTGTAAACCATGAATCAACAAAGTGAGGAATAGTAGTAAATAGCCCCCAAGGGGTCCAAACAGGTCGGCGCAAGGCCCCAAACATGGCATACAGCCCAAAATATGATAATAATCTTAAAACATGAAATATCATATGATTTAAAATCAAATACGCAACTTAATAGTTGCCACGGGACGGACCAGGTCATGATCCCCGAACAGTGCGCGCCACACACTCGTCATCTAGCATGTGCGCCACTCCAAAATAGGGAGAAAATACTAAGTCCGGGGTTTCATATCCTCAAGACAAGATTTACAATCATTACTTACCTCAAACCGGCTCGAAAACTACTCTGCGATGCTCTTGCCTCTCGAATCGTCTCCTAAATGCTCCAAATCTAACCAAAACCAGATTAATATCATCAATATATCCTAGGGAGACGAAACCCATTCGATAATTATCAAAAATATGTACAAATTCCGAAATTGGCCAAACCCGGCACCCGGGCCCACGTCTCGGAATTCTATAAAAATCACATCACAAGAATCTTCATCCCTTCCCGAGTCTATACATATAAAATGCATCGAAATCCAACCATAAATTACCCCTCAATTCCTAAATTAAAGTCTCCAATTTTCCAAGCCCTATCCCCAATTTACACACTGACTTTCCCTTAATTTCACCCTATTTCAGTCCAAAAATTACATGAAAAAGAGTTTTAGGTTCAATTATCTTACCTCAACGGAGTCCTCTTGATTTCCTCCTTCAAAACCCTCTCACAAAGCTTAATCCCGGATGAAAATATTGAAGAAATGACGAAAAATCATGAAGGTTGGTATTTATACTCTCCTGTCCAGAGGTTGTGCACCTACGGTCATTTACGCACACCTGCGGACCCGCACCTGCTGTCCCAGGTGTGCACTTACGGACTCCACTCAAAAACCAAGCCTCCGTACCTGCGCTCAGAGTTCCGCATCTACGACTTCGCAGCTGCAGTAAGACCCTCACACCTGCGGAACTCTTCCAGCCCACCAGAATCTGCATCTGCGCCCCTTTCTCGCACCTACGCTCAACCATCTGCAGGTGCGGCCACACCATAGGGGCAACACCAGCAGCAGTTCAGCTGCATTTTTCCCACTTCAAAGTCCCCGAGGGCCATCCGAAATAAACCCGAGCCCCTCGGGACCCCAACTAAAAATACAAACAAGTCATAAATTATTACCCGGACTTAATCAAATTCCCGGAACACCCAAAACAACGCTAAAACACCTAGATCACATCGGATTCAAGCCTATGAACTTTGAGATTTCTAAATTTCGTCAATGATGCCGAAACCACCCAAAACACGTTCGATTGACCTGAAAATTTGCACACATATCCAAAATGACACTACGAACCTGATCCAACTTCCGGAATTCCATTCCAACCCCGATAGCTAATTTTTCACTGCCGACCAAAAATTGCCAAAAACTAAATTTCGCCAATTCAAGCCTAATTCTACTCCGGACATCAAAACCACATTCCGAAGTCCCAAAATCACCTAACGAAGCTATCCGAACCAATGTAAACCCATTTAATCTTTATGTACCACGATAATTCCACGGAAACACTAATACTTCTCCCATAATACTTGCAACAAGACTTAACAGTAAGTCACCAAGCCAAGTAACCAAAAATAACAACAATGAACATGAAACAATTAAACATGAAGAAATTATACTGGAAACAGGAAAGGAATCATGTAAGCAGACAACTTGGTGGTGCATAGATACTCGTTACCTCACCTATACACCGCACACATGAAATTTCACATAAAAATTAAGTTGTGGATTCCTATTCCCTCAAGTCAAGGTTAAACCAAGCACTTACCTCGATCTAACAAGCACTTCACTGCTCTAGCACTGCCTTTCCTTTAGAATTTGCTTCTAACCCACTCGAATCTAATCACAATTTGTTCAATGTTATCAATCATAGCCTAAATGAATCATCTTTATTGAAAAGCAATGGTCTTCCTAAGTTTTCCTATTCAAATTCAAAAATCGACCCCGGACTTGCTTGGTTTAAACTCAATGTTCGAACCAAAACCCGTTTACCCAATCTCCCCCGAGCCCGGATATACAATTGGTATTGGAATCCAACCTCAATTCGAGGTCCAATTCCCCAAAATTTGAAATTTCTAAGTTCTACCCAAAAGACCAAATGTTTACCATGAAAAGTCTAGATTTTTTGTTGTAATCTTGTTAACATTTGTTAGAAATTGAAAGACATTAGTTAGAGATCACTTACCAATGGTTTGGAGAAGTTTGGGTCTTTGGAAAATCGCCTATGGAGGTTTAGGGTTTTAGAAAATTGGAAAAGAAGGAAAAATCTCGTCAAAAAGCTGATAACTAGTTGCGGGTCTCGCATTTGCGAACTGGGGTTCGCATTTGCAAACCCTGGGCTTTCCGGAGAGATATCGCAAATGCAAACAGGACCTCGCATTTGCGAACATAGCCCTTCGCATTTGCGACCCCAGAACCTCGCATGTGCGAGATCTGAGGCCTGCACACCAAATATTCAGCTTTTGGGGTATTTTTCTAACTCTAGACACTCCGTAGCCTACCCGAAACCCACCCGAGCCTTCGTGGCTCCAAACCAAACATGCACACAAGTATGAAAACATCATACGGACTTGTTTGTGCAATCAAATCATCAAAATAACATCAAAATCTAGAGATTTAGCCTCAAAACTCAAGATTTCCTTAAGAACACTCAAATTCCTAACTTTTCAGTTGGATGTCCGAATTACATCAAATCAACTCTGATTCTCATGAAACTTCACAGTTAGGACTTACATAAAATAAAGAACTTGTTCCGGGTTCCGGAACCAAAATACGGGCCCGATATCATATATTTCACATATTATTTCATTTCTTTATTCTTGAATTAACCAGCAGAAAAAAAAATTGAAAAATTGTTTTTAAGGCTTGGGACCTCAAAATTCATTTCTGGTCATACGCCCAAGTTCCATATTTTATTGAGGACCTCCCAAGATTGTCGGAACACAGATCCGGGTCCGTTTACTCAAAATGTTGACCATAGTCAACTATAATCAAAATTTGACTCTAGAAATTACTATTTCTCATATTTTCACATAAAAGCCTTCCGTTTTCACGCCCGAACTGCGCACGCAAATAGAGGTATTTAAAATTAACCTTCTTATGGCTAGTAAGCCTAAAACGGAGTCTAAATTCACAAAATGACCCCTTGGGTCATGACAATCTCCACCTCTAAAACAAACTTTCGTCCTCGAACGAACCTGAATTGGCGAACACGTGTGGATATCTACTCTGCATGTCTGACTCGGACTCCCAAGTAGCTGCCTCAACGGGTTGGCCTCTCCACTGCACTCGTACTAAACGATAACTCTTAGACCTCAACTGACGAACCTGTCGGTCTAAAATGGCTACCGGCTCCTCCTCATAAGTCAAGTCCTTGTCCAATTGGACAGAGCTGAAATCTAACACGTGGGACGGGTCACCATGATATTTTCGGAGCATAGACACGTGTAATACAGGATGAACTGAGGATAACCCTGGAGGAAACGCAAGTCTATAAGCCACCTCCCCCACCCTATCAAGAATATCAAACGGCCCGATATACCTAGGGCTCAACTTACCCTTCTTTCCAAACCTCATAACACCCTTCAAGAGAGATACACGAAGTAATACTCTCTCTCCAACCATGAATGCCACATCACGAACCTTACGATCGGCATAACTCTTTTGCCTAGACTGAGCCGCACAAAGTCTCTCCTAAATAATCTTGACCTTATCTAAGGCCTCCTAAACTAAGTCTGTACCCAGTAACTGAGCCTCTCCCGACTCGAACCATCCAACTGGCGATCTGCATCGTCTACCATATAATGCCTCATAAGGAGCCATCTGAATGCTCTACTAATAACTATTATTATAAGCAAACTCCGCTAATGGCAAGAATTGATCCCAAGAACCTCTAAAGTCAATAACACAAGTGGGGAGCATATCCTCCAAAATTTGAATGGTACACTCAGACTGCCCATCAGTTTGAGGATGAAATGTTGTGCTCAACTCCACTCGGGTACCCAACTCACGCTGAACTGCCCTCCAAAAGTGCGAAGTAAATTGCGTTCCCCTGTCAGAAATGATAGACACGGGCACACCATGAAGGCAAACAATCTCCCGAATATATAACTCAGCCAACCGCTCCGAAGTGTAAGTACTCGCCATAGGAATGAAATGTGCTGATTTAGTCAACCTATCAACAATAACCCACACTGCATCAAATTTCCTCTGGGTCCGTGGGAGTCCAACAACAAAGTCCATAATGATACGCTCCCACTTCCACTCGGGAATCTCTATCTGCTGAAGCAAACCACCAGGTCTCTGATGCTCATACTTTACCTGCTGACAATTTAAGCAACGAGCCACATAAGATACAATGTCCTTTTTCATCCTTCTCCACCAATAATGTTGCCTCAAATCCTGGTACATTTTGGTTGCACCTGGGTGAATCGAATACTTAGAACTATGAGCCTCCTCAAGGATCAACTCACGAAGGCCGTCAAAATTAGATACACATATACGACCCTGCATCCTCAAAACATCGTCATCTCCAACTGTAACCTTATTGGCACCACCCCGCCTAACTTGTCCCTAAGAACCATCAAATGCGGGTCATCATCCTGCCGCTCCTGGATACGCTCAATTAGAGAAGACTGAGTGACCATACAAGCTAGAACACCTCCAACCTCACGAACCAATTAGCCAACATATAAATGTCTGAAGCTAAGGGTCTCTCACCGACTGGAATATACGCAAGGCTGCCCATACTCACCGCCTTTCTACTGAATGCATCGGCCACCACGTTGGCCTTCCCCGGGTGATATAATATAGTGACATCATAACCCTTCAGTAACTCTAACCATCTCCGCTACCTCAAATTTAGATCTTTCTGCTTGAATAGGTATTGGATACTACGATGGTAAGTGAAAACCTCACACGGCACGCCATAAAGATAGTGCCTCCAAATTTTCAATGCATGAACAATGGCTGCCAACTCTAAGTCATGAACATGATAATTCTTCTCATGGACTTTCAGCTGCCGAGACGCATATGCAATAACCCTACGATCCTGCATCAATACTGCTCCAAGTCCAACTCGGGAAGCATCACAATACATCGTGAAAGAACCCAAACCTGATGGTAACACCAACATCGGTGCTAAAGTCAAGGGTGTCTTGAGCTTCTGAAATCTCGCCTCGCACTCGTCTGACCATTTTAATGGGTCACCTTTCTGAGTCAAGTTAGTCATTGGGGCCACTGTAGATGAGAACCCCTCCACGAAATGATGGTAGTAACCCGCCAAACCTAAGAAGCTCCTGATCTCCGTGGCTGTAGTGGATCTAGGCCAGTTCTTGATTGCCTCTATCTTCTTAGGATCAACCTAAACCCTCAGCTGATACGATATGGCCCAAGAAGGCTACTGAATCTAACCAGAACTCACATTTTGAAAACTTGGCATACAACTGATTATCTCTCAAAGTCTAGAGGGCTATACGGAGGTACTGCTCATGCTCTTCCTGACTGCGGGAGTATATTAGAATATCATCAATGAACACGATCACGAAAGAGTCTAGATGGGGCTTGAAAACCTGATTCATCAAATCCATAAAGGCTACTGGAGCATTAGTCAGCCCAAAAGACATAACCAAATATTCATAGTGCCCATACCTCGTCGGAAAGGCTGTCTTAGGAATATCGGACGCCCTAATCTTCAGCTGATGATAGCCCGACCTCAAATCAATTTTTGAGAACACTCTAGCACAAAGTCGTCAATTCTCGGCAACAGATACTTATTCTTTATAGTAACTTTATTCAGCTGTCGGTAATCTATACACATCCTCATCGACCCATCTTTCTTCTTTACAAACAAAATCGGTGCACCCCAGGGCGAGACACTAGGTCTGATGAAACCCTTATCTAGCAAGTCTTGTAACTGTTCCTTCAACTCCTTCAATTCTGGTGTGGCCATCCGATACGGAGGAATGGAAATGGGCTAAAAGTGCCTCGAGCCACATCAATACAAAAATCAATGTCCCTGTCGGGTGGCATCCCCGGCAGGTCTGTAGGAAATACGTCAGGAAACTCACGAACGATAGGAACTGACTCTATCGAAGAAACCTCGGCATCGGAGTCACAAATATGAGCCAAATACGCCAAACACCCTTTCTCCACCATGCGATGAGCCTTGGCATATGAAATCACTCGGCTGGGAGAATGACCAGGAGTCCCTTTCCATTCTAATCGAGGCAACCCCGACAAAGCTAAGGTAATTGTCTTGGCATGACAGTCCAAGATGGCATAATAGGGGGACAACCAATCCATGCCAAATATAACATCAAAATCGACCATGTCTAGAAGTAAAAGATCCACACTAGTTTCAAGACCTTCAATGACTACTACGCACGAACGATACACACGATCTACCACAATATCATCCCCCACCGGTATAGACACATAAATAGGAACACTCGAGGAATCATGGGGCATATTCAAATACGAGGCAAAATAGGATGAAACATACGAATAAGTAGAGCCCGGATCAAACAAAACTGAAGCAGGTCTATCACAAACTGAGATGATACCTCTAATAATAGCGTCGGAGGACTCCGCATCAGGCCTGGCTGGAAATGCATACAGTCGGGGCTGGGCGCCGCCACCCTGAATCACACCTCTGGGAGGACCTCCACCTCTAGCGGGCTGGCCTCCACCCCTAACTACCTGACCTCCACCTCTAACATTCTGGCCTCTACCTCTAACTGGCTAACCCCTAACCCTGGCTGGCTGGCCAGGTGGTATTGGAGCTGGAGATGGAGCCGGAGCTATAGCACGAGAACCCTGATGCTGAAACTGATTACCTGCATATTTCGGATAAGTCCTCCGGACATGCCCATATTCACCACACTCAAAACATCCCTCCTGATAAGTAAGCTGACTCGGGCGAACAGGCTGACCACGATGAAAACTCTGCAGAGAAGGTTCTCTAATAGGAGCTGAAGGAGCATTGTAGACTGACTAAGCAGAAGGAGGCGGATAAGAACCACGACCACCCGAAGTACCATGCAAAGACTGTAGTGCCAAATTAAATGGCCTGGACGAATGGCCTCTGCTAAATGAAGTCCCACCTCCAGATGAGGCACCACCAAAACCAACGGAATGGCGAGGTCTCTTGTCAGACCCCTGACCTCCCATCCCGAGAACCGACTCAACCCTCCTAGCCACGTTACTTGCATCCTAAAAAGAAATCTCGGTCCCTGTCTCCTTGGCCATATGCAGCCTAATGGGCTGAGCAAGGCCCCCAATAAACCGTCTGACCCTCTCTCTTTGTGGGCAACAAAAGAATAGCATGTCTAGCCAAATCCACAAAACGAGTCTCATACTGGGTCACTATCATGCTGCCATGCTGAAGTCGCTCAAACTGACAACGTTTCTCCTCTCGATTAGTAACATGCAAAAACTTTTCCTTAAAGAGATGATAAAATTGATCCCAGGTCAAGGCAGGCGACTCAACTGGTCTAATCAACAGATAATCCCTCCACCATTTTTTTGCAGAACCAGTCATCTGAAAAGCAGCAAATTCGACCCTATTGGTCCCCAAAATGCCCTTACTATGCAACACCTCATGACAACTATCCATATATTCCTGATGGTCCTCTGAAGTAACACCACTGAAGTGAACTGGGAAAAGCTTGATAAACTTGTCCAGTCTCTACAAAGCATCGGTGGACATAGCTGCCCCATCAACAGGTGGCACTACAGCAACTGGATGAATTACCCCAACCGGATTAGTTATTGGGGTTCGAACCTGAGGAGTAGCCTGATCAGGAGTATGAGTAACGGGAGTCTGAATCCCTCCTCCAGCCCGAGATGTGGTCGCTGCCACAAGGAGGGTGCCAGTCTGGGCCACACTCTCCATGATGCCTACTAAGCGGACCAAGGCGTCCTGAAGCACTGGGGTGGCAATAAACCCCTCTAAGACCTGAGCCGGTCCCGCTTGAGCGGTCTAAGCGGGAACCCCCTCATGAATCTCAACCTGGGGCTCCGCAGCTGGGGCTGCTGTCTGAGCAACGGGCTGTGTCCTACCCCAGCGTCGACCTCTGATGTGACCTCGGCCTCTGCCCCTAGTAGGAGCTGCTTCTGGAAGACCGGATGATTGTCAGCGAAAGAGGAAGCACAGGTTCTCGCCATCTGCGAGAGAATAGAATAATTCAATTAGTTTTTTTGGAGATAACAAGAATCGCACGATAGAATAGAAATACAAATGGAGTTGTTTCCTAACTCGATAGCCTCTGAGGGATAAGTACAGACGTCTCCGTATTGATCTTTCAGACTCTAACAAGCTTTTTCGTGAATTGTGAGACCTAAGCAACCTAGTGCTCTGATACCAACTTCTCACGACCCAAATTCTCAACCTTAGGGATCGTGATGGTGCCTAACACCACACTTGCAAGGCAAGCCAATGTTAGAATTCGATTAGTTGTTTTCCTTTGATTACTTACTTAAGCATAATAAAATAAAGTTAAAGTAAACTAAGACTAATGGTTTCCAATGAATAACTCTAAGTGTAAATAACTAAACCAATAAATAAATTGATCCACAAACTAATCACATATATAACTCTAAGACTACCCTAGGGTATGGTGTCACAATTCACGAACTTCTAAAGAATACAACAAACAATGGACGAAAATAAATAATATAACTATTTTGGAAAAATATAAAAACAGTCTCTACAACCTAAGAGGAGACTCTCAGGATCTGCGAAAGCCGAAAAAAATATACCTCGTGTCTCCGGATAAATGATAGCTGCTACTAAAAATATCTACTACTGGCCGGTACCTGGATCTGCACAAAAGAATGCAGAGTGTAGTATCAGTACAAGCGACCCCATGTACTGAGTAAGTGCCGAGCCTAACCTCGACGAAGTGGTGACGAGGCTAAGGCGGGGCAATTATAACTTAACCTGTAGCAAAATATATAATAGAGAAAGGAAACAATTCTACACAAACAAGAAAGATCAACTGAAACAATCAATCAAATAACTCAGTCGCCTATTCCAGGCCTCAACTTTAACTAAGATCTCACATAAATTTCCAAACATCACTTTAAAACAACCGTATGTGCATAATATGAGAAACAGTAGAGTAAAATAATAAGTTTTAAAATCTGTAAGTTTCAAATCCTTGAGTTTCAAAAACCAACAAAACATTTTTGAAATCTAGTAAAACATAAGTATCATCTCTTATCACTGTCTTGTTGCGGCGTGCAACCCGATCCCACCTGTCCACCCTTATTACTATCATTTATTTCCCCTGTCCACCCTTATCACTATCATTTATTTCTCCTGTCCACCGTTATCACGATCATTTTATTAAACAGAAAACTATACTTCTCATAAACTCATCAATATTATCACAAAAATGAAACCAACAGGAACATATATATATATATATATATATATATCGTAAAACAATGTAAACCCATTCAATCTTTATGTACCACGATAATTCCACGGAAACACTAATACTTCTCCCATAATACTTGCAACA
>MDKI01091986.1:0-25102 GCA_005239505.1 Nicotiana paniculata
ATATATATATATATATATATATATATATATATATATATTACATATGGATCGGGCTGCACGCCGTAACTATATAGATTATACATAGATCGGGCTGCATGCCGCAACAATATACATTATATATGGATCGGGTTGCACGTCGCATCAATATATATTGGATCGGGCTACACGCTGCATCAATATAGTGCTTGGGCTGTAGGAGCCCCTCTAGTAGTCTGTACACCCCCAATGAGCGCATGGATTATTATATGGATCGGGATGCACGTCGCAGCGTATGTTATATCGATCGGGCTGCACACCGCAACAATATATATATATATATATATATATATATATATATGTATATGTATATATATGTATATGTATATATATATATGTGTGTGTGTGTGTGTGTGTGTATTGGATCGGGCTGCACGCTGCAAAAGTTATTATATGGTACATGATGAGTGAGAGTGCTGAGTGTGAGCATTGACTTATGAGAGTAGAGTCACGAGTGACTGAGAGGCTTGCCTGAGAGGCTTTATTTGTGAGTGGCATTGTGCCCGAGTGGCTGATATTTTTATGAAACTATTGTTTTCACTATTCTTTACACTGAGCCTCTATTCTTTACACTGAGCCTCTTTGATAAATGTTCACTAATGTTTTATACAAGTTTAAAAGGACAAACTGGAGTTTTGTGAAATCTTTGATAAATGTGGACTCTTGACTTGATCTATTACCTTTAATGGTACTTATCTTTATGAAACTATAAAGTTTAAATGCTCGTCACTGCACTCAAGTTTTTAGATACTTTGGTTACTTACTGTGTTGGCGTACTCACGTTACTCACTGCACCTTGTGTGCATATTCAGGTACCGGGGCAGAGCGATAGTTGAGCTACCCCATTTGGAGCATTGTTCGGAGATTGTGAGGCAGCTGCCCGACGTCCACAACCTACTCTTTCTCCTTCCTACTCTATCATTTTACTTTACTTCCCAGACTTATTGTAGTAGAGGATTTGTATTAGACTGTATCACCTCTTAGATGCTCATGACGGTTGACTCCATATGTTGGGGCTGTGTTTAGATGTTCTAATTATTTTTATTGTCTTGAAATGCTTAAGAAACAAAATTATTATGAAAAATTCGGATATTTGATGTATTAAATGGGAAATCATTATGTTAATTTCAGTGAATTGGATAGTCTAGTATCACGATAGGCGCCATAATGGCCAGTTTAGGTTTGGGGTCGTGACAGAAAGCCTATTATCATCTTCTAAGCAAATTAACACTTTCATTTCGCTTCAATAACATGCAGGGCAAGTTATAGACTAAGATTCTCAACATAAAATATATGTAAGAAATCCTCACCACACATGGAACAAGTATCAATCAAGATGTATCAATTCTACTCCAAGATAGGCAGGATCATAGCAAATGACAAAATAAGAGTAGCCTATATACAGAGTCACAACATTGAGCTTAGGTGTCAGAAAGTCTACTATTTTATTCATTTTTCAAGCACTCAGAGGAAAGTACTACTCAAACTCAGGCCTAAATATGTTAGTATCTAACATGTCACATAAGGGTCTATCTTCTCTCTCTTTTGCTACTCCTAAAAAAATCTAATCCTAAAAATAAAAAACTTACCTAGTTCAAGTTACATCCCCTGGAAAAGAACCGATGACCAAAGAAAAACCAAGGAGGATTATTTCTAACTAAAACTAAAAGAAAACCTTTTTTATTTTTTTATTGGACCTTAATCCCTCAAGAAAGTTGTCCAAAAATTCCATCGTCGGGAAAAGTCCAATTTTTATTTTTATTTTTTATTCTTTTGAATTACAATTAAGCTTGATAGCACAGAAAATTACCTAGACAATCTCCTCACCCCATACTTAAAATTATATAATGTCCTCAATGCACATAATATATAACAAGAGGGTAAAATTAAGCTACTAAAATACTACACAACGAAAACAAAAAATAAGAAGCTAAAATCAAAACAAGAAGTTAACATTTTTACTAACATACTACAACTAATTATCTATAGAAATTCTCCCACACCACACTTAAAAGAGTGCAGTGTCCTTAATGCAAAAATAAAGCAAAAGAAGTATAACGAGAGTGGACAAGAAACTCTTTGAAACGCCAAAGGCCGAAGCAATCACGGCTCACGAGGTACTCAGACTTCCCCCAGGTATGGTCCTTTGTGTGGGCACCCCACACTTAGTTCTCACCATCTAACTCGCTTATGCACTCTTCCAGAGGCTTTTATTTCTATGCTTATAATCCTATAAAATAAAAACAGACACTACAAAAATAATATAATAAAAATAAAAGAAAGCGGTAAAGATGGGTTGCCTCCGAACAAGCGATTGATTTAACGTCACGATACGACTTGAACCACTTTTGTCTCCATCTTGAACTTGTGAATTGAGCCCCAAATTTGGATTTAAGATTTTTTCTATGCTCTGGGTGGTGGGACAAATATAATCGAGAAAAGTAACTAATTTCGCATTCTACACTTCTTGGCCTTCATATGAGGTATGTAATTCTTTCTCTCTGGCACAATAAATTCCAGAGTGTAAGCACCTTGTTCCTCATACATTGGCTCCTCCAAAGGCTTAGATGACTTGATTTCTATGTCATCATCCAATCACAATGTTGAAAAATGCATTGAATGAGGACTAATGCATTCCAACTTTAGAATTGTATCACTATTTACATCCCCATATGTACACATACTAGATTCTTCAAATATAACATTATCTACTTCCTCACATGACTTCAGTGTGCTTTCATCAACATGGACATTATCACTAAAAGTATGGTCAAATGATTGAATCTCCACTTTTAACTCCTCAATTTGGCGTATAAGTTCGTTTTCAGCTTCACACAACTCATAACTATTTTGTTGGGTGTTAGACGCATCAACCTTTATATTCAATTGAGCTTCCAAGTCGTGAATAACAATGCCAAATTTTTTGATCTCTTGTCTCAGTTTAGCTCTTCCTTTTACTAAATCTTTCATCCCATCTGTAGTTTTCTCACGTTGAGCCTCATCTGTAATTTTCTCTCATTGAGTCTCATATATTTCTAATCGTTCAGCTTGTTCCATTAGCCAATTTTGGCTCAAAATATCCACTTCTTCAAAATTTTTCTCTTGATGGAACTCGCTCCTTTTAGAAATTGAGGCTCTTCCTGAATATCAAGTAGTCTGACACTTGTTGATCATTGAATGTTTCAACCCATTCTTCTACTTTGTCCTTCATTTTCTTCATTACTGCCTTGTGATTTTCCATATCTTTTCGACGTTCATGAGTTTTCTTCATTATTTTCCTCATCATGTCCATAGTTTGAGCATCATATTCCGCATTCTCCGCTTTGTTCCTATCAAACTCACAAAAAGTATCAGAAACATCATAATAAAGGCTCGAAGAAGGATAAAAAAAATTAGGACGGCCATCCCAATGGCCACCTTGACGACCCCATATATTACAAAAATCCACTCATAAGATTGAGATGGTGCACCAAACTCGCTCTCGGGAATATTTTTACAATTTCTCCACTAGTGGGGTCCTCCGCAATATGGACAAGGATCATTAAAGTAAGAATAACAATCATTCAAACAATTTTCATTCCAACATGCTATGTGAAAATAAGTAGGAAAAATATACTAACTAGATAAGAAAGTTAAAAACTTGAACATAAATCAATTAAGAGCTGAACTTAGATAAACAATCAATAACTAAGTCCTCGACAACGGCGCCAAAAACTTGTTGGTTCCCCAAGTACATGCAAGTATACGTGGTCGTCAAGTAATAAAGTGACTCGAAAGTTAGATGTCAAACCCACAGAGATTTAGATTAATCGTTAACTAAGCTAACTAAAATCAATTAACTGTCCAAGATAATCAAAAATATTATTTTTCTACTAATCTACTATTGCAAAAATTAAATAAGTAATTAGCTAAATTAATTAGGAGTACGTGATTGTGGTTGAACATTAATCAAAGGAGATGAAGATTCCAGGGTTGTGGTCGGTTTGTCAATCCTATTGGGTTCGTAATTACACATGTTAATCCAAATTATCTATGATTTCTAGTTGACCGAATTGTTTATATAAATAGTATGTTCCCACAATAATATCCGTCTGTCCACAATATATCAACCATATATTCCTATGGCATCGAATCTATCATGAACGAATATAATATGGTATTCAACTAAGCAATACTGTTAGGTATATTCTTATCCTAACCGCGAAATCTTTCCCCAAGGCACATGTTTAGAAACAAGCTCTCTGTCACGACACGATTTACCCTCCGAAATGCATCGTGACGGAACCTAGTCTCTACGACTAGGTAAGACTAATTGCGGAAAAAATATTAAATAGAAGCAATAAAATAAAAGAAGGAATAAAGTAAATCTACTAATGACACATCGCCACTTGGCACGTACAAAATACAACTTCCCAAAATCCGGAATATCACTTTAGTCACAAGCTCTGTCTCAAAATAGCTCTATATAACATAAGGGAATTACATGAAAAATCTATCTAAGTCTGGAGTGGAAGGTGACTCGAAGGACTCTGCGAACGTGGCAGAATTACCTTTCGGTCTCCTCGAAGAAGCCGCTCGGACCCCTAGCCACGAAACTGAGTGATGGCACCTGGATCTGCACACAAAAAACATGTGCAGGAAAGGGCATGAGTACACCACAATTGGTACCCAGTAAGTGCGAAGCCTAACCCCAGTCAAGTAGTGATGAGGTCAGGTTAAGGCTCTACTGGATTTTTATAAGTAAAAAAGTTTAAAATAGTACAGAGGAATATAAATTCTAAGATAAGCAGTAGAAACAAATAAAATCTGAGAAGTAAAACAGCGACAGAGAGCCCTTGGCTCAGTACAAAATATCATACGGTGGAATCTCCCGGGATACGTCTCGCAGTTCCAAATGGAAAGATGCAATACAGGGGGAAAGCTCCCGGAATACGTCTGTGGTCCCAATTTAAATATGCAGTACAGGGGGAAAGCTCCCGGAATACGTCCATAGTCCCAATTTAAATATGCAGTACATGGGGAAAGCCCCCGGAATACGTCTGTAGTCCCAATTTAAATATGCAGTACAGGGGGAAAGCTCACTGAATACGTCCGTAGTCCCAATTTAAATATGCAATGCGGATGAATGTCGGATATGGTGTATTTAAACATCTCAGGAAAAGAATCACAAACAAGAACAAGATCAAGACTAACTAACACGGTGCACATTCTATCAAATAGGGAATTTAGGTAAAACAGGTAGGCATGCTTATTCCTAATCTAAACTACGCAAGTAGCACATTAAATAGTGAAAACGGATTAAAATGATTTATGGCATGGATAGGAAAAATGGAATTAAGAAACAATGGCCCGTGTACGTACTCGTCACCTCACGTACACGACGCCCATATAACAAATAGTATCAAAAAAACCTAAGGGGAATTCCCCAACACAGAGTTAGGCAAGCCACTTACCTCGACTGTGCTACTCAGCTCAAAACCACGCTCTTTCCACGAGTACCCGACTCCGAATGGTCCGAATCTATTCAATTCAACTGCATAAAGTAATATCAGTTTAAGGAAGCAATATAGCTAATTAGTTCAAAGCTAATACACGAAATTTGGAAAATTGCCCAAAAAGTCCCCCGGGCCCACGTCTCGGAATCGGGTAAAAGTTACAAATGCCAAACATCCATTCACTCACGAGTCTAACCATACAAGAATTACTCGAAGCGGATATCAAATTCTCGATCAAAACTCACAAGTTTGGCCTAAGAACTTTATCCAAATTTTCCACCATAAATTCAAATTTAAAGGGTAGATTCAAGTGTATAATCATGGGAATTAGTCTAAACCGAGTAGAAATCACTTACCCAAATTGCCCAGGTGAAAATCTCTTCAAAAATCGCACTTTCCCGAGCTCTAAATCATTTTAGAAATTATGAACTTCAAACCCTCGAATTTTGTATAAACAGCCCAGGTATTCCGCACCTGGGACTCTTGGACCGCACCTTTGGAAAATCCATCGTAGGTGCGAAAACTTACCTACAGGGCTGGGGCCGCACCTGCGGTCACTGGGGCGCATCTGCGGCTCCGCACCTGCGGAACCCAGACCGCACATGCAAGCACTGGCTGACCTTGGCCAAGACCACAACTGCGAAGCCCTTGTCCGCATCTGTGTGTCCGCACCTGCGACTCCCCATTCGCAGGTGCGAGACACCTGAACCAGCAATGCTTTAGCTGGTTTCCTAAGTCCAAATTCAGCACATTGAGCATCCGAAACATCCCCGAGGCCCCCAGGACCTCAACCAAACCTACCAACCAGTCCTAATACCTTATCCAAACTTAGTCGAGCCTTCAAACCACATCACATAACATCAAAATCATCAAATTTTGCATGGATTCAAGCCTAAGAACTTATGAAATTTCCAAAATCTTCAACCGACGCTGAAACACATCAAAACTTGTTCGAATGACCTCAAATTTTACACACAGGTCATAAATGAAACTACAGACCTACAACCACTCTCGGAATTCCATTCCGAGCCCGATATCAAAATTTCACCTATCGGCCGAAATCGCCGAAATTCTAACTTTTGCCAATTTAAGCCTAAATCTACTACAGACCTCGAAAAGACATCCGGGACACGCTCCTGACTCTGAAATCACCCAACGGAGCTAACGGAGTCGACGGAATCCCATTCCGGACCCATCTTCCCACAATTCCAACTACTGTCCGATTTCTAAAACTTAAACTCATATTCTGGGACTATGTGTCCAAAAACCCTCTGAAATTCACGACTAATCATTCCGACAAGTCCCATAAGTAGATATAAAAGTGGGGAATGATGTTTTTTTTGGGGGATCGGAGCGCTAACTCCCAAAATGACCGACTGGGTTGCTACATTCTCCCCTCTTAAGAAAATCATTCGTCCTCGAACGCATATAGAGACATACCTGAAGCTGCGAAAACATGAGGGTACTGACTGTGCATATCTTGCTCGGTCTCCCAAGTCGCCTCCTCAACCGGCTGAACCTCCACTGGCTCCTCAACATATGATAAATACTTATCCAACTGGACTGAACTGAAATCCAAAACATGAGTCGGGTCACTGTGATACTTTCGGAGCATAGAGACGTGGAAAACCAGATGAACTCCTTCTAGTTTGGGAGGCAAGGCTAGCTCATAAGAAACCTTCCCTACACGTCGCAACACCTCAAAAGGGCCAATAAATCTCGGACTCAGCTTACCCTTCTTCCCAAACCTCATGATGCCCTTCATAGGCGATACCCGAAGCAAAACCCGATCACCAGCCATGAATGCCAAATCACGAACCTTTCGGTCCGCATAACTCTTCTGCCTGTACTGAGCTGTGCGAAGTCTCTTATGAATCACCTTCACCTTGTTCATGGCATGCTGAACCAAATCTATACCCAACAATCGGGCCTCGCCTGGCTCAAACCATCCCACTGGGGACCGACACCGTCTACCATACAAAGGCTCATACGGCGCCATCTGAATGCTGGACTGGTAGCTGTTATCATAAGCAAACTCTGCAAGTGGAAAGTATCGGTCCCATGACCCTCCAAAATCCATCACACAGGCACAGAGCATATCCTCAAGAATCTGAATCGTGCGCTCGGACTGCCCGTCCGTCTGAGGGTGAAAGGCTGTACTCAAATCTACCCTGTGCCTAGCACTTGCTGAACGGCTCTCCAGAATCGTGAAGTGAAATGTGTACTCTGTCTGAAATGATAGATACTAGAATACCGTGGAGGCGAACAATCTCTCTGATATAAATCTTCGCCGACCTCTCGGAGGAGTATGTAGTCAACATCAGAATGAAATGGGCTGACTTGGTCAGCCGATCCACAATCACACAAATAGCATTGGACTTTTTCAAAGTCCAAGGAAGTCCAACCACAAAGTCCATGGTGATTCGCTCCCACTTCTACTCTGGAAGCTCAATCTACTGAAGTAACCCTCCTGACCTCTGATGCTCATATTTGACTTGCTGACAGTTGAGACACTTGGCCATAAAATCCACTATATCCTTTTTCATCCTTCTCCACCAATACTATTGTCTCAGATCCTGGAACATCTCCGCGGTACCCGGATGAATGGAATACCGCGAGCTATGGCCCTCCTCAAGAATCAAATCTCGAAGCCCATCCACATTGCGCACATAGATCCGACCCTACATCATCATCAAACCGTCATCTCCTATAGTCACATCCCTGGCGTCACCTCGCTGAACCTTGTCCTGAAGAACCAGAAGGTGGGGATCATGATACCGGCGCTCTCGAATGCGGTCATAAAGAGAAGATCGAGCTACCACACGAGCTAAAACCAAGGTAAGGATCTGAAAGATTCAATCTCACGAACTGACTAGCTAAGGACTGAACATCAAAGGCTAAGGGCCTCTCAATTGCCGGAAGATATGCCAAACTTCCCAAACTCTCTGCCTGGCGACTCAAGGCGTCGGTCACCACATTGGCCTTCCCCGGGTGGTATAATATAGTGATGTCATAGTCCTTTAGTAACTCCAACCACCTCTGCTGGTGCAAATTGAGGTTCTTATGCCTAAACAAGTGCTACAAACTCCGGTGATCCGTAAAAATCTCACATGGAACACCGTACAAATAATGACGCCAGATCTTCAGAGCGTGAACAATCGCTGCTTACTCAAGCTCATGAACCGGATAATTCTTCTCATGCACCTTCAACTGTATGGACGCGTAGGCAATCAACCTACCGTCCTGCATCAATACTGCTCCAAGGCCAATCCCGAGGCATCACAATAGACAATGTAGGACCCCGAACCTATAGGGAACACTAATACTGGGGCCAAAGTCAAAGTTGTCTTGAGCTTCTAAAAGCTCTCCTCACACTCCTCGGTCCACCGGAATGGAGCACCCTTCTGGGTCAGTCTGGTCATAGGTATGGAAATAGATGAAAACCCCTCTACAAAGCGACGGTAGTACCCTGCCAAACCAAGGAAACTGCGGATCACTGTAGCTGATGACGGTCTAGGCCAACTCTGCACCACCTCCACCTTCTTCGGATCTAATTTGATCCCATCCCAAGACACTATGTGGCTCAAGAATGCCGTTGAATCAAGCCAGAACTCACACTTAGAGAATTTTGCATACAATCTCTTCTCCTTCAATGTCTGAAGCACAGTCCTCAAGTGCTGCTCATGATCTTCCCGTGATCGGGAATACACCAGAATGTCGTCAATAAACACAATGATGAAAGAATCAAGATAAGGCCGGAACACACTGTGCATCAAATGCATAAAAGCTGCTGGGGCATTGGTCAGCCCAAATGACATAACAAGAAAATCATAGTGGCCATATCTTGTCCTAAAGGCAATCTTCGGGATATCCGGCTCCCGAATCTTCAACTGATGATGGCCAGAATGCAAGTCAATCTTGGAGAATACTCTAGAACCCTGTAGCTAGTCGAATAAATCATCAATGCGAGGCAAAGGATACATGTTCTCCACGGTGACCTTGTTCAATAGCCGATAATCAATACACATAAGCATAGAACCATCTTTTTTCTTCACAAATAATACCGGAGCACCCCAAGGTGATACACTGGGTCTGATGAAACCCTTATCAAGCAACACCTATAACCTGTCCTTCAAATCCTTCAACTCAGGAGGAGCCATACGGTAAGGAGGGATAGAAATGGGCTGAGTTCCCGGCAACAAATCAATGCCGAAATCAATATCTCTCTCGGGCGGCATACCCGGAAGCTCAGCTGGGAATACATCAGGAAAGTCCCTCACTACTGGGACTGACTCAACTGGAGGGGTATCAACACTGACATCTCTCACATAGGCCAAATACGCATCACACCCTTCTCAACCATCCGCTGAGCCTTAAGAAATGAAATGACCCTACGGGGAGTATACTCTACGGTACCTCTCCACTCTAATCTCGGAAAGCGTGGCATAGCCAGCGCCACGGTCTTAGCGTGCCAATCAAGAATAGCATAATGGGGAGACAACCAATCCATTCCAAAGATAACATCAAAATCTACCATGCTGAGTAATAACAAATCAGCCCTGGTCTCAAAACCACTAAGAGAAATCAAACGCGACCGATATATGCGGTCCACAACTAGAGAGTCTCCCACAGGATTAGATACATAAACAAGGGAACCCAAAGAATCCCGAGATATCCCCAATGTGTAGCAAAATAAGAGGAAACATATGAATACATAGAGCCTGGATCAAATAATACTGATGCATCCCTATGGCAGAAAAGGACAATACCTGTGATGACTGAGTTTGAAGCAATCGGCTGGAAGGGCATAGTATCTGGCTTGGCCTCCCCGTCCTCCACCTCGAGCTGACTTAGGAGGTGGAGTGGCAACTGGGGCTGGAAGAATAGCC
The DNA here is from genome assembly GCA_005239505.1 of Nicotiana paniculata. Taxonomy (NCBI): domain Eukaryota; kingdom Viridiplantae; phylum Streptophyta; class Magnoliopsida; order Solanales; family Solanaceae; genus Nicotiana; species Nicotiana paniculata. Next base: position 10,421 of record MDKI01091986.1, read on the forward strand.
GGAGGACCCGACGGAGCACGTAGAGGCTGATAAGACTGTGGAGGTGCACCCCTCCTGGCCCTGGGGAAATCTCTAATCACGTGATGAGTGTCACCACACTCAAAAAAACCCCTCGGAGGACGCTGTGACTGAGACTGAATAGGAGCTGGCCTACTGGGTTGGCCGTAAATATCACCTCGATATGGAGGCACACTGGATACTGGCGGTGCATAATAGAAATCGTGAGGTCCCACTGGCTGCTGGAAGGGCTGAATGACTAGGGCGACCCACAAAGCCCCTATTGTAACGTGCTGCTGGTGCACAAGCTCCTGAAATATGTCCAGTCTCTCGAGACCTCTTGGCCTCTCTCTCCTCTCTGTCCCGGGAAAACATGCCCTATACTCTCCTGGAAATACTCACTTCTTGCTGGTAAGTGATATCCATCTCCAATTCTCTGGCCATACTGGTCGGAATACTAGGATGGAGTCCCTCAATGAAGCAGCGAACCCACTCTCTGACTGTGGAAATGAAGGCTGGTGCATGCCGAGCTAACTCAATGAAACAGACTGCATACTCCAACACAGTCATAGTACCCTGGCACAACTGCTCGAACTTCGCCCGCCAAGTATCCCTGAGGCTCTGAGGGACATACTCTCACAAAAACATCTCTGAAAACTGAGTCCAAGTGAGTGAGGCTGCCTCGTCCGAACTACTCAGCTCATAGGCCTGCCACCACTGATATGCCGCTCCCTTCAACTGGAAAGCGGTGAAAGAATCCCCACTGGTCTTCACAATACCCATAGTGCAGAGAATGCGATGACTCTCCTCAAGAAATCCCAGAGCGTCATCTGAAGCTAGTCCGCGGAAAGTAGGTGGGTGGTACTTCTTGTACCTCTCAAGTTTGAGTTGTTGTGCCTTAGAAGCAGCTACTCTGGTCCCATGTTGTACCAGAGCCACTGGGGCATAGAAATATAATCTGGGGCCTGATCAACCTGGCCCCTCTACTCAAGAGTGCGGGTTGCGGGAGTCTGTGCCCCGCCCTCGACCTGAGATGTAGCGGGAGCTATCGGAAGTAGTCCAGCCTGAGCTAGAGTGCTGAACATGCTCATGAACTGAGCTAAAGTCTCCTGTAAGGCTGGATCACCAATAGGGACCTCCTGTGTCGACTCTCCAGCTAGAGCGGCTGTGGGCTCCTCTGTCGCTGCTCTCGTCGGTGCTCGGGCTGCACTGCGTGGTCGTCCTCTACCCCGACCCCGACCTCTGGCAGGGGGCTCAGATGCCTGGTCAGTCTTCCCAGTACGAGTCGTCATCATCTGTGAGAAATAATAGAATAGAACTTTTAGAATTTTGATGTCAATAACTCGCACGACAAGGAAATCAAAGAAATATGATTGTTCTTAACAGTTACATAGCCTCCCGAAGATGGATACGGACGTCTTCGCATCGATCCGCGAGACTCTAATAAACTGGCTTGTGACTCCTATGAACCAAGACGCTCTGATACCAACTTGTCACGACCCGATTTACCCTCTGAAACGCATCATGGCGGCACCTAGTCTATACGACTAAGTAAGCCTAATTGCGGAAAAGATATTAAATAGAAGCAATAAAATAAAAGACAGAATAAAGTAAATTTACTAATGAAACATCGCCACTTGGCGCGTAAAAAATACAACTTCCCAGAACCCGGAATATCACTTTAGTCACAATCTCTGTCTCGAAATAGCTCTATACAACGTAAGGGAATTACATGAAAAATCTATCTAAGTAGGGAGTGGAAGGTGACTCTAAGGACTCTGCGAACGCGGAAGAGTTACCTTTCGGTCTCCTCGAAGCAGCCGCTCGGACCCCTAGCCACGAAACTAAGTGCTGGTACCTAGATCTGCACACGAAAAATATGTGCAGGAAAGGGCATGATTACACCATAATTGGTACCCAGTAAGTGCCAATCCTAACCCCAGTCAAGTAGTGACGAGGTCAGGTTAAGGCTCTACTGGATTTTTATAAGTAAAAAAGTTTAAAATAGTACAGAGGAATATAAATTCTAAGGTAAGCAGTAGAAACAAATAAAATCTGAGAAGTAAAACAACGACAGGGAGCCTTTGGCTCAGTACAAAATATCACACGGTGGAATCTTCCGGGATACATCTCGTAGTTCCAAATGTAAAGATGCAGTACAAGGGGAAAGCTCCTAGAATACGTCTGTAGTCCCAATTTAAATATGCAGTACATGGGGAAAGCTCCCGGAATACGCCCTTAGTCCCAATTTAAATATGCAGTAAAGGGGGAAAGCTCCCGGAATACGTCCGTAGTCCCAATTTAAATATGCAATGCAAATAAATGTCGGATACGGTGTATTTAAACACCTCACAGAAAAGAACAAGATCAAGACTAACTAACACGGTGCACATTGTATCAAATAGGGAATTTAGGTAAAACAGGTAGGCATGCTTCTTCCTAATCTAAACTACGCAAGTAGCACATTAAACAGCGAAAAAGAATTAAAATGATTTATGGGATGGATAGGAAAAATGAAATTAAGCAAAAATATGATTTTTTTAGCCACATGCAAAAATATGATTTTTTTAGCCAAACATCAACATCAGTGTTCTAAATAAACAAATGTATTACTAAAACTTAAGTACATTTCAGCAGCTTTTCATAACTTAGGTTCAGCATAAAACAATCTCAGAATCATTCGCAAATGTAGCATGAAGATCCAACTAACTCAAGATATGCCTACATAAATAGTCATAAGTTTAATCAAGTAGTCAACATAATCATAGAGACATATTAGAGAGATAAGAATAGATTAAAAGTCATAAGCTAATGCATCAATACCATGATAACAATCTAATTTTTAACACCTAGCAGAATCATACTCTATTGGATTGAATAAGCCAATGTTGAATGGTATAAGAATGTTCAATACAGATAAGTATAACAATCATGATACTGTTAGCAGAACATAAGATAGAGAGAGAGAGGTTTGGAACTAAATATTAAGAAAGACAAGAAGTCATTTCAGAGTTAACAATAGACATGAATCAACATGTGCATATCAACATTCAAATATTTTTAAAAGAAGTTCATGATTGCAGAATTTACTCATTAGTCTTTAACAAATACTAAAACAGCTAATGACATAAACACATTGTCAATAAGATCAATCGACAAAGATAGTAAAGCATTTCATTTCAGGGATTTAAACTAGTGCAAGAAAAGCAAATTTGAGGTTTTACTAACCTCCTTTGGGGTAGCAAACCAAATGAGTAATCAAGTCAACCTTTAGAAATCCAAGAGCTCAAGCTCTTAATCAATGATACACTCAGAATCAGAGAGGAAAAAGAAAAGCAGAAAATTGACCAAGAACTCAATTTAATCGAAATCTTCCTAAACATTGTATTGCGTATTAACTTTTCAAACGTTCGGTGTAGCTAGAAGGTTTACCTTGTTGTGTTTTTTGTCTAGTTGGTTATGGTAGATAAGAACATTAAAGGACCTATTTATTAAATTCAACTTGTCGTGATGTCATTTAACCCAATCCACCAGGAAAACCAATTAACAATAATCCAATTCAAATGAGATTTACTGCGAAAATAAGTTATGAAATAACTGAACTTTAATACACTTCCCATGGAATGATAGTACAAATCATGAGCTTCTAAGATTTAGAGTTTACAAAGCTGGTAAGAAATAAATATATCATCTGTTTGGAATACACATGAAGATATTAATAATTCTAAAGCTACCAAGAACAAGAGGCAACTATGACCGAAATGTAGGTACATCTTTCAAAGTCTACCCCCACCAAACACAACAACATCAACATCCAAAATCTGCACGCAAGGTGTAGAATTGTAGTATGAGCACAACCAACCTGATGTACTTAATAAGTAACAAACCTAACCTTAGGTTGAAAGTAGTAACGAGCTTGGACAACAGTCAGAGTCCAACACAACATTCAGAAACAACTCGTAACAATATAAATAAAGCAGTAAAAGTAATAACTCAAGGATATGATGCTCAGCTCGTTCACAGTTCTGGAAAATAGGCATGCTTTATAAGTATAACAGTAAAACCCGTATCTTTCACCGAAATCGTCAACATATGAGTAAATCTGAAAACTATGATTTTTCCCAAAACTTTCAACGGCAGACACGAAGTTTTGTCATCATATAACATGAGGAAAGTACATATCTATGCCTACATGTCAATGTGCATGTGAAGTCATGAATGTCACAATGTCGTATAACATGAGGAAATGCTTCTCAGTGCCTACATGCCAAGTATGCATGCCAACTGTAATGCAACGCAATGATAAAACCATATGCATACTCTCGGAGTATGAATTCACTCATTCCACCCAGTCACTCAGTCCTCATAGTCACTCAATCCTCACAATCACTCTGGGCTCGTGCTCGCACTCGTAATCAGTAGGTTCATGCGCTCACTACTGGTAAGTCAGACTCCGGAGGGGAGGATCCTACCGATGTGCTAATATAAGAGAATTATGGCATGAAATAATAAAGCGTGTTGCGGCGTGCATCCCGATCACGTAAACATCCTCACAATTAGGCCATCTACCTCACGCAGTCATCAATTTCTTCAGTCTCTCGGCCTCACAAATCTTATGCCAATCAGCCAAACAGTGATAATATGATGTGAGACAAATGATAACAGAAGCTGAGATATGATATGCAATGAATGGGTATGTAATTGCAATTTAAGCCGATAACTCAATAGCAGGAATGACCTCAGTGGGTCCCACCAATGTAAGCATATAGCTTAAAAATGGTTTACAACATGGAACATAGCTCAATTACTCTAGCACGTAAAAATTTCATGGATAGAAAAATGATTAAGTCACTAAACAGTACCACATAATCAATTGAGTCATAATTCACACGATGCACGACCACACGCCCGTCACCTAGCATGTGTGTCACCTCTACACCAAGAACATAACTCGTACATTCAGGGGTTCATACCCTCATCACGAAGTTTAGAAGTTTTACTTATCTCGAACAAGCTGAATCCAATCCCGATCAAGCCAAAAGATACTCTAAAAAATGTCATCCCGCGCAAACCGACCTTTGAACAGCTCAAAACTAGACAAAAGCAACTCAACTACATCAAATAATGCCTAAGGGAACACACCGAATCGATAAAGGTCGAATATTTAATCAAAAGCTCAAAGTAAATCAAAAAGTCAAACCTGGGACCGCACCTCGAAACTCGACAAAACTCACAAAATCCGACAACCCATCAATTACGAGTCCAACCATACTAGTTTCACTCAAATACGACTCTGAATCTATGCTCAAAACTCAAAAATTCACTTTACAAAAGGCTAGACAAAAACCGCCAATTTCTCCTATGAAATCATCAATCAAATGCCAACTACGAAGATAGATTCATGAAATATAACCAAAACCGAGTATAGAACACTTACCCCGATCCATGTGGTGAAATCCCTCCCTAAAGTCGCCCAAAATTGAGCTCCTAGTTTCAAAATATGATAGAATAACCAAAACCTTGAATTAAATAGAGTCCGCCCAGGCATCTTTTCATTTGTGAAAATAATAGGTGCTTATGCGGCAAGAGATCCACTTTTGCAAAAACAACACAAAAATCCACTCTCGCTTCTGCCCCATAACCATTGCTTCTGCAAAGTCGTAGATGCACCCCCAACTTTCGCATCTGAAAAGACTCCAACCCATCCCCTTTTCGTTGGTGCAATCACATACCGCTTCTACGACAACCGCACCTGCACAAAACCAATCGCAGGTGTGCAACACCAGAACCAACACTCATTCAACAATGCAAAATGAAACAAAATGATCTGAACCACGTCCAAAACTCACCTGAGCCACTTGGGACCCCATCCAAATATACCAACAAGTCCCATAACATGATACAAACTTACTCAAGGTATCAAATCACACATAGCAACATCAAAATCATGAATCGCACCTCAAATCGAACTTAATGAACTTTGAATCTTTCAACTTATCGTGCCGAACTTTATCAAATCAACTCAGAATGAACTCAAATTTTGCACATAAGTCCCAAATGACCCAACAAAACTATTCCAACTCCCGGAACCGCAATCCGAACTCAATATAATCAAAGTCAACTCCCGACCAAACTTATAAATATTCCAAACCTTCAAATTTTCAACTTTCGCCATATAGTGTTGATACCTTCTTGAAAAATACAAATACTAGAATACTCGCAAGTCCAAAATCACCATTCGGACCTAGCAGAACCATCAAAACTCCCATCCGAGGTCAAGTACTAAAAAGTCAAACTTGGTCAATTCTTCCAACTTAAAGCTTCCTAGTTGAGAATAATTCTTCCAAATGAATTTCGAATAACCTGAAAACAAAAACGACGATATACAAGTCATAATACATTATACGAAGCTAATGAAGACTTCAAATAGTTGAACGGAATGCAAATGCTCAAAATGACCACTCAGGTCGTTACATACTCCCCCACTTAATCGTTACACTCTCCCCCACTTAAACATACCTTCATCCTCGAACGTGCCTAGAATCATTTAAAAGCCATCAAACCGCCATATAATCTTGCCATGCACATACCCCGAGAGTGATCCCACATTACACCAATCTATGTAAGCCTGACAATGCAGCATAACTAAAGATCATTACTTTAACGTTAGTCCGTAAACCTTAGAACCCAAATTTCCAATATTTGGAATTCCTTACAAGACCCTAATCTCGCACCTACCACTGTATAAGTCTGAACAAGATGTATCAAGTCATATCCATAACCCAAGATGTAATCAGATGATATACCACATACTCGCATACTTGTAGTAATAATTCCTGATCACATTAGCTGCTCAAAACAAACAAAATACCTGTAATAAACCTCATATCAAATAAACTCGTCCCAAACCTTCGTACATTGCCAATGGTGAATAAAACACGCAGCTACTTATGGCCACTCATCAGATCAACAAGTCATGGAGTTTCTCTCTCTTTTCCGACAAGAACCAACTACAAATTCTAAGCTGACTTCAGAAATTATTCTTAAAAACACATCGTAGTCAAATCAGATAGCACCTATACTAGGTCAAAATGACCTAATCTCATCAAACACAATTTTTCCACTGATATGCCACAACAATACAGCCTAAAGCCACAAGTCGTGCAATCCATGCACCAACAAGCAATAATTGAAATGTATTCAACATGGAAAATGACTCAAATGAGGGAATAGTCCCGCAAGCTCAACAATTACCACCACAACCGAAATGCTATGAACCTATCACACATGATAAAACCAAGACACACGAATCAATCACCAAGGATCATATCCCAACATCACTCCACTGCAACGCGTGTCCCCACCCAACACCGGTCATATGAAATACCTCAAGCCACAATGTTCAAAATCATCAACCACACGCAATTCGATAACAAGTACATGAAGTGCATGACCATAACCACGGAGAAGCAAATAACACAATATACCACAGCTTGGAAAGACCATAACCAAGGTGCAATCAACCATTCAACACCTTAATAACCATCTCGCTCGAATTCCGCTATAAGGCCCAAATAGACGCATCATGTGTGCATATAACCAAAAAATCACAAATCATCATAGCATAGAAGAGTAACACATAGAACATATCTGAACACGCTCAAGCTTAACTCTAACTGAATAACACACCTTCCAACAATAATGGTGCTAAGTTAACAACTCTGACCCGGTGTGGAATATACATCCTCCTCGGGCCCACCAACGGGCCCCAAAATCAACTCTGATCATACCCAAATGGATAAATACCACTCTAAAAGTCCACAATGATCTAACCATACCACTTACTACCATCTAGCAAACTTTGGCCACATCTTCACAGTCCTCAACCCAGAAACAATCTGCTTCTGAGGACTCCCAGTCTCCAAATTCATAAAACACATGAACCACAACTCGAATGACTAACACGTCTCTCATACATAATCATCCTCACGAGAAATATTTCTATAATTATTCCATGCCACATAGCAAAATCTGAACAACAATAGTCGATCAACCTGGCGAGTACTGCAATACCAATGAAGCATCCGTAAACCAAAACACAGTGCGCCTTCTGAAATATGCACCCTCTCAGGCATTACCAAGTAGTTATAGCATTCATCGAAACATCGGTAACTGTCCATGTTGCCTAAGAATTCATGACCTTCTCTCAAAAATTGAATTGTAACTTTGCACATGCAAATCTAAATCCCACGCAACATGCCACTTCTATGATGTCACCATGTGAAAAGCACGAGAATCTCATTAATAACTCTGAGTCACAAGCAGAATACATACCCGAACAGTCAAAACCTTCCACTTGATCCCATCCAGGAGAAAATTACAACACGCAACATACCCCTCATACATGTAAATAATATACATCTCAAATTGTGGCAGAAATCATCGAGAACATTTCGAAGCCCATTTGAGCATAATCAAGCATTCAGAACTGAATCTCTCTAACTCTACCAAGTCACGTAGGTAGCCCAACCCAGAAGTATTGCCATAAAACACCTGTAAAGCCTCATCACATCGTAAGAACCAAAAGAACTGAGCATACCATTAGCATACTGATCCAAACTAATACCAAGCTGTCATATTTCTTCCGAGTTTATTCTGAATTACCTTCAAGTTAACACTTCGCTTTGCTAGTGTACTTCAACCCTTAACTCAACGCTCACTACAAGAAATCCTAGCATAAAACCACAACGCTCTTAGGCCCATAAGTCGCTGCATTCCCATTTAAACACCTAGAATACCGCATTTGAGATACCCACTCTGACGAGACCTTACGTGAACCTAAAGTCGTTTCCTTAATATCTATGCTACTGAAATATAGAACCCATAATGATACAGAAATACTGCAAGTCTCGACACCATCCAGTTCAAATCCCAGGTCTTAGCCATTTACAAATCCAATAAATTCTCAATTGCTACATATAAATCTTGAATCCATTAGAACCTTCTCGAGAGTTATCCACTCTACTCAAATCTCAACTGCACTTCCCAAATGGGTCGAACGACTTGTGCCCTGTTAGCACAACAACATCTAAAGAAGTAACCCCGCCTTAATACAATCAAGTAAATTCCTACATCATGCATACTAAATCCATCATGAATAACAACTCAAATCATTCCATGATTTCCATATACCTGTAAAGTGCAATGACTTGTATGTAGAAATTCTCTTACTCGAGTCATCCTTGATCTCAACCTATGAAAGTTAGAACTGATCCACAAGTTTTCCTCAGACCAAAACTAATACTTAATGCACAACGATGCAATCAAATCGCCGATAGCAGGCTCCCCAACTTGGCTCAAAGACAAAGACCAAAACATTCGATAACTCACAATACCCATACTCTATTACTGCCATAATATCGCGGTGAGATTCAACTAAATTCTTCACAAGCGCATGCAACACCAACCATAAAATACCTAAGATAAAGCATGTTATGGCGTGCAACCCAATCCTATAACATCCTCACAATCATGCCCTCAGCCTCATTCAGTCATTCATCTATCCAGTCTTTCGGACTCACAAATCTCATGGCAATCAGCCCAAATAGTGATAATATGATGTGAGAAAAATGATAAGAGAGACTAAGATATCATATGCGATGAATGAGTATGACTGAGTATGTAATTGCAATTTAAGCAGATAACTCAACAGCAGGAATGACCTTAGTGGGTCCAACATGATAAGCATATAGCCTAAACATGATTTCTAACATGGATAAGAACTCAATTACTCTAGCATGAAGAAATTTCATGGATATAAATAAGATTAGGTTACTACGCAGTACCACAGAATCAATCGAGTCATAATTGAAACGATGCACGCCCGCACGCCCATCACCTAGCATGTGCGTCACCCAACGCCTCACACATAATACGTATATTTAGGAGTTCATAGACTCATCACCAAGTTTAGAAGTGTAACTTACCTTGAACAAGCCGAATACAATACCGATAAAGCCAAACAATACTCCAAAAAATGCCATCCCGCGTGTACCGACCTATGAATGACTCAAAACTAGCCAAAAGCAATTCAAATACATCAAATACTGCCTAAGGGAACAAACCCTATCGATAAAGGTCAAGTCTTCAATCAAAAGCCCAAAGTCAATAAAAAAAGTCAGATCCGAGCCCGCACCTCGGAACCCGAGAAAACTCACAAAATTTGACAACCTATCAATTACGAGTCCAACCATACTAGTTTCACTCAAATACGGCTCCGAATCTATGCTCAAAATTTGAAAATTCATTTCATGAAATATTAGACAAAAACCGCCAATTTCTCCTATGAAATCATCAATCAAATGCCAACTACGAAGATAGATTCATGAAATATAACCAAAATCGAATATAGAACACAACCCCGATCATGCGAAGATAATAGCTGATTTTGCAGTGTCTCTTCTACGACAAGACATCCGCTTCTGCGAAAACAACATAAAAATCCACTCTCGCACCTGCAGATATAATATCCGCTTTTGTGACATCACTGATGCGAGCCATCCTCTGCTCATGCACAAGACCTCGCTTTGCAGGCCATAACCATCGCTTCTGCAAAGTCGCAGATGCGCCCTAACTTCCGCATCTGCAAACATTCCAAGCCCATCCCTTTTTCTCAAGTGCGACCACATACCGCTTCTGCAACAACCGCACCTGCACAAAACCATTCGCAGGTGTGCAACATCAGAATCAACATTCCTTCAGCAATGCGACATGAAATAAAATGATCTGAACCACATCTGAAACTCACCTGAGCCACTCGGGAATCCGTCCAAATATACCAACAAGTCCCATAACATGATACAAACTTACTTTAGGCCTCAACATGCATAAAAACATAAAAACATCGAATTGCACCTCAAATACTTGAACTTTGAATCTTTAAAATTCCAAAACTCGTGTCGAACCTTATCAAATCAACTCGAAATGAACTCAAACTTATGAAAGCCAACTCCCGGTCAAACTTATGAACTTTCCAAACCTTCAAATTTTCAACTTTCGCCAAATAGTGCTGATACCTTCTAGAAATATCCAAATACAAATTCGGTATCTGCCCAAGTCCAAAATTACCATCCGGGCCTAACAGAACCATCAAAACTTTGATTTTAGGTTAAGTACTTAAAAGTCAAATTTGGTGAACTCTTCCAACTTAAAGCTTCCTAGTTGAGAATCATTCTTCCAAATAAAGTCCGAATAAACTGAAAACCAAAATCGATACTACAAACAATTCATATATACATAGTTAATTAAGACTTCAAATAGATGGACGGAATACAGATGCTTAAAACGACCTATCGGGTTGTTATATTTATAGTGTCATTTAAGGCTCTAGGGTTTCAAAGGATTCAAAGTGATAGTGGAAAATGAAGTTGAGGTTGTGATGTGAGCATGGTCGGGTAAAAATCAGAGAGACAGAGGGACAATCATTTAGGGATTTACCTGAGAAGAGGGAAGTTAATCGATGAGGTATGAAAGTCCGCTGGTTAGAACCCTAATACCTAGAGGTCATTGCATTTGACCTCGGGGTTTTGAATATTAACATTGAATCCAGCTAGTGTCCTAGACTCTCCTTGATTTGAAAAGACGGAGGATGTGATCTGGCGAGTTGAAGTTTCACCATTTGGTATGACTTCTTCAAATAGGGATATTGAGATTTAATGGCGAAATAGGAAAGAAATCATGAGCTTCATAATATAGAGGTAGAATGAATGTCCATGCATGCCATGGATTTGAAAAACTCATATGATTTGATATTTTACCTTTGGGTTAGGGTTTTAAGATTTGGAGCTTTGAGTTTCGAAGGAGAAATGAGTAAGGATTCAGTGAGAATCATGGGTAATAAAGGCAGAAGGAATGTTTTTTGGTCATGATTCATGACCTTACACTAATTAGTGCAACATTTTAGGTGATTGACGGGTGTGATAGTTTGAGAGAGATGGGAGAAGAAGGGAAAATGTGGTGTGAATGATTAGGGTTTGGGGGAATAGGGGTTGGTATCATGGTTTAAACGGGGAAATGGGATTTGGACCGTTGGATCATTTGGTCAACGACCCTAATAATTCGGGTGTTAAAAGGTTTGAGTGAGGAAAAACGAATAACATTGAATCTTCGTAATCCAACGGTTACGATAAAATCTGGAGATGGTTTTAAAATAATAAGAAAAAAAGATTAAACATGGTCCGTTGATGGTGGGGATCAACAGTTAGGATTATTTGTGTTTGTTTTGTGAGTGATAGAGCGGGTGATATGGTGTAATTTGATTTGTTCAAATGGGTTGGGGAGGATTGCCAACTTGGAGAGAAAGAGTTGCCTGGACTGGACTACATCTGGATTTGGGCTGGTTTTAATTTAAGAAATGGCCTTTGTGTAATTAATCAAGGAATAGCAATCGTAGCCATTTGGTCTTTAACCTCTTTAAAATTAATTTAACTAAACTTAATTAATTTCCAATAAGATATAGAAAAATTATAATTATTTACTACTAATTATTATAATTAATTATTTATAAAATATTTATTTTCTAAATCATGACACTAACTATCATAGTAAACTATTTAAATAAAATTGAGAAATAATTTGTTGCACTAATTATAAAGCATATGTAATGTATATGAAAGTTAGTTCACTAATATTAAAATAGTAAGTATATTTGTATTTACATAATACTAATACCAAGTGATTATTAGAAGAAAAAAAATGACTGAAATGCTCCCTAGCATGAACTCCCAACCCTATGAAGCTTCATTCTCAATACCTTCCAAACCACCAGACAACATCACTAATCTCAACCAAAACAAGATGGGGAAAAGTTGACAACATCATTCAAGGATATGCTAATATCCTCAGACTCCATGAGCTTTGCTCCAATCATGAATCAATCCAATGAGTAACCATTGGAAACTACCTCAGAAAATGGAGAAGCACTAGAAACGTTGCTACATGCTCCCATACGAGGCATTAGTTTGATCACTCTTACGGATGAGGACAAGAGAAGAATCTATGAACCATGGAAATGTTCAATCGTTGTCAAATTGTTCTGAAAAAGAATTCTATATCAATACTTAAGGAAAAAATCCAGGAACTTTGGAGACCAACGGAAGATATTACATTAATTGACCTAGGTGAGGATTACTTTATCATCAAATTTGTAAAAAAGGAAAATATGGACAAAGCTCTACATCAAGGTCCATGGTTTGTTAATGGCCATTACCTTTCCGTGGCCAAATGGAAACCAAATTTTGTTGCGACTAAGGAAAAACTAACAACCTCAGCAATATGGATTCGATTGCCACAGTTACCAACGGAATTTTATGATAGCAAAATCTTGGAGAAAATCGGCAACTCCATAGGTCGTTTGCTGAAAATTGATGTGTGCACATCAACAACGATGAGGGGTCGCTACGCAAGGCTCTGTGTTGAAATTCCTTTAGAGCACCCAGTCCAACCGTACATTTACATTGATACACACAAACAATCTATACACTATGAGGGTGAAAACCTGCTATGCACAACTTGTGGAAGACTGGGGAATATCTCTACTATATGCCCTTATTCCCAAAATATCACAAAAATAAAATCCTACCCATATGATAAGGAGCACTGCCCAAATGAGGAGAACCAGGAAGGAGAATGGAAAATCGTTAGTTTCAACAAAGGTAAGAGACAGAATGGAAAAAACGATCCATCAAACAAATTTCTTCCAAAAGAGAAATAAGAAGGCCCAGGTATCTCCGTAAGCCTATTCAATGCTAGCACAGGTAAGTACATTGATATTTAACTTTTACACTATAAAACCAAAGAGAATTACTAACTCTCCTTCCTACAATGAGGTAAAAACTCTAACAAGGAAATTGTGGACAAAACCACTTTTCCGGTCCAAAATAGCTTTACCACTCTATGACATGAGCAAATGCTTTTGGACAATAATCAAGAAAAAAATAATAACAATTACACAAAGAACTCTCATGCAAATAGACACTTGGACTCCCTAGACACTAACACGACCAGCATGGAGTCCTGCTTGTCTATGTTTAATAGCAAGAAAAACCGTGACATGGAAATAGAGAGGGCTGATAACATAATTAGCTCTACAAATATTTCTTATCCCACACGGCAAACCAATAAGTCAACAAAAGATCCTACTCCTAACCCTTCTATAAACCTAACTAAACATAACCATCAAACTAACAAACCTGAAAATCCTAACTCCCCTACGCATGTTGGCCAAATGGCCTTCAATGACACTATCGCAAGCCAAATGGCCACCTCCATGATACACGACAATAGTCCTATAAATCTAGAAACTGACCAAATGAATTCTATGCAAGAAGACATCCCAATCATTACCCCTACAACTAATCCCACACCCTCCATTGACAACCCTAATACACCACCTGCTTCCTTCCCATTAAATAATTCACTATCCTCCCATAATTCCAAGAGTTCCATCCTCTTTCAGAAGAAGACACTGGTTAATACAAATCTTAAGACAACACAGAATCTACACGATGGAAAATATTCCCCATTCCCCACCTCAACCAGTAGCTCCTCAAATCATTTTTGTCGAGCACCCTCAAGCCCAAGACTACCAATCACTCTAGTGGATGGAAATAGGGCTAATGGGTCATG
>ML300976.1:0-94674 GCA_005239505.1 Nicotiana paniculata
TTCTATATATAAATAAAAACTAGCCCTAGGCTCTGCCTAGTGGATTGCATAAAAAAAAAAAAAGACACAGATAAAATAATTTTCTGTGATTATTGCTCTTCAATGACTGAAGCCTTCAAAATACTAAACCAAAAGAGTGAAATTTTGACACAAGAAAAAGTAAGACTAATGGAGCAAGTGAAGACATTAAAACATAAAATACAAGTAGTAAAATTAGAATTGCTACAATCCCAGACACAGGTCATTCCACAACAAGACCAGAAAATGAGTTCTCAATCTCAAGAAAAAATGGATAAGAAGGGTGTATATTCCCCAATGAATGTTACAGGATTCACTGTATCGGATAGAGATACAGCTAGTCCGGTTCAAATGGTAGCCGATAAATACTTATCAAATTTGTTTATGGCTGTCACTTTGACAAAAAGTGAAGACGAATGATCATCAAGCTCATTGAGACGAAGACTACCAAGAACATTGACACAAGGAGAAGCATTAAAAAGAAAGGCATAAGTTCAAAAATAAAAAAAAATGAGAAAATTGAAGACATAACTAAACAGACACTAGAAAAATTCTTCCAAGAAAAAGAAAAGCAAGACAAATATATGGTTGAAAATCCTAGTCCAGAAAAATCAGAAGATGAAGACAATTACGAAGATGAAAACCTAAACAATCAAGATGCTCAAGACCAAGATGATGATTCAGGAATGAGTTTTGACTCAATAGCTCTACACAATCTTGATACGTATAAGTAAACAGGAGAATTAATCTTGATAATGAAGAATCAAATCCCAGTCAACAATACTGGGAAGAACAAGACAAAAGAGGAAAAAGAAAAAGTAGCAATAATGCAACAAAGCCAACTAAGAATGACATAAAGTAGTATTGAAAAGACTTTAGGGTCTTTGAAAAGGAAAAAATAGTTACATATTTGAAAAAAAAGGAATCTCTGCTCAAACCTTGTGACGATGAGGTCCAGTGAAGTACTCGACAAGGCTACAAAAGAAAGATTTCTGGAGATGTTTTAAATCCGCTCAAAAAATCCGCTTCAAAGACTTGGCTATATAAGGAGCAAGAACGAAGAAGAAAGACACAACAACAAAAACAACATCAACAACATCTATCTAAAGAAAAAAGCTCCAATACCCCCATTTTCCTTTCATCACCCACCATCCAAAAACCTTGTATTATACCATCTAAATTATGTATTCCTCAGTAGTTCCTATATCAAGCTTCTAAAATAAATAAAACCGTATGCTTCAGTGTGCAAGTTTTTAATTCTCAAGTTCAGTAAAGTTTTTTGGGTTTCTCGAAAGGGAAATCCCTCTCATGTAAACATGTAAGTTACTGTTTTTATCTAAATTATATTTCTGGATATTACCCCTATTTTTACAGCTTTATGTTATATATGTATTTACGTCCATAGTTTGAAATAACTAAAAATTACTCTCAGTATATGGTTCTCTTTCCAGCTTCTTAATAATTTTGATGGATTAACCTATAAATTTGTAGGAGAAATCGGTTAAAGCTAAGCCCAACAAATTATTACAAGGATGATTAAATGGGTATATATATTTAACTGTGGCCAGGGTGAGGTTAAAGAAAAAAGTGTTGAGAAAAGATGTATTTCTTTAAAAAGTTGGAAAGAAGAGATGAACAGAGGATAAAAAAAAGTATAGAAGGGGTAAAAAATATATATAATTTTTCTTACCGTCGGTAATAATTTTGCTTATTATCTGTTTATTATTGGTCAATAATTTTACGTAATTTTTTTTTTATTATATATATATATATATATATATATATATGTAAGTGTAAATTATCATATATAAAATAAATAAATACACTATTATAATCTATTACACGTATACGGATATGAAGTGTAATTTGTATAAAAGCACACATAAGAAAAACATTATAAATATAATTTATTGAGTTTATTTGAAATAGTTCTTATATCCAACATGCTATTATACACTTCGTATCGTAGTAAATAGATAATAAAGTGTATCGTTGATGTAATAAGTATATTGTTGATGTGTGTGTGCGTGTGTGTATTGTGATAACTCAAAAAGTCATCTTATATTTTAAAACTCGATTCAGCGCTCTTAAGCCCTAAAAATCTCAGTGTACCCTCCTCGATTTGCGTGCGTAGTTCGGACATGTTTCCAGAAAGCTTTGATGTTGAAAGTTAATGAAAACAATAATTTTTGCCTTAAAAATTTATTTTAGTTTTTCTTTGGTCAACGTTTTAAGTAAACGAATATGGACTCGTGTTTTGACTATCGCAGTGGGTCCGTAATGAAATATGGGACCTGTTTGTGTGCTTGGAATCGAATTCCGAGGTCCCTCGCTCGAGATATGAATTTTTGTTAAAAATTGAAAGACTGAAAATCTAATAGTTTTAAGAATTTGGTTAATGTTTGATCTTGTTGGTATCGTATCCGTATTTTGGTTCCAGAGCCCGGTATAGGTTCAATGTAGTATTTATGACTTGCTTGTGAAGTTTGGTAAGAAACAGAGTCAGTTTGACGTGATTCGGGCGCTCGGTTGGAAAAATAGAATTTCTAAAGCTTTCTTGAAAATTTCATTTGATTTGATGCTAAATTCGTAGTTCTAGGTATTATTTTGGCGATTTGATCGCGTGAGCAAGTTAGTATGATGTTTTAGGACTTATGTGCATGTTTGGTTTGGAGCCCCGAGGGCTCGGGTGAGTTTCGGATAGGCTACGAGTGTTTTGAAACTTAGAAAATCTGGTGTGTTTGCTGCAGCTAGTGTTCTGATGCATTGTGCTTCGCGATCGCGAAGTCATTCTCCCGATCTCGAAGGGGATCTGGGCTGGGGGAGGATTTTACTCTACGCGAACGCGGGACTATGGTCGCGAACGCGGAGCATTGGAGGGATTTCTCTATGCGAACGCGACCCGTCTCACGCGAACACATAACTTTAGCTGGGTTGGGTAGGGGAGATGAAGTAACTCTACACGAAGACCTAGGGCCGATTTTCAAAAGATAATTTCTTCCCCAAAGTGTTGGTAAGTGATTCCAAACCATTTTCTTTCAATTACCCATTGCATTCCATGAATTTTCAACCTAAAATCTAGGATTTCCATGGTAGAAATCGGGGGTTTGGGTAGAATTAGGGATTTTTGGGAAATTGAGATTTTGACCTCAATTTGGGATCGAATTTCGAAACTAATTAAAAATTCGGGATCGGGGTGAATGTGTTTTGGTTCGAACCTCGAGTTTTGATCAAGCAGGCCTGGGGTCGATTTTTGACTTTTTGGGGGAAAGTTTGGGAACCTAAATTTATGTATTGAAATTGATTTCCTTAGTAATGTTTGATGTTATAAAGTTAATTATGGATATATACGAGTGGTTTGGAAGTGGAAACTAGAGGAAAAACGGTAATTGAGCAGTGAGTGGCCTGTGGATCAAGGTAAGAGTTGTGTCTACCTTTGACTTGAGGGATAAGGAACCCTTGCCTTAATTACTATATGAAAATCATGTGAGAAGTGTATATGCGAGGTGACGAGTACTTATGCGCCGCTAATTTATCTACTTGCATGTTTCTTTCTCATTCTTCTTATATTGTTTCTTTCCCTACCCTAATTGCTACATGCCTACTTGTATTCCATGCCTAATTGCTACTTGTTAGATATTGTTTCTCCTTGTTGAAGGTATTTTCTATCCCGTAGCTTCATTGTCCCCTATTACTTGCTTAAACTGTTTTTATTGGTGCTTTAGTGATGTTCCAGATTGGTCTCGCTGAGTAGTATTATTTGTGTGAGGTTTTATTGAGTACAAGCTTTCCATTTTCTTTCTTTTGAAGTTAAGTATCGTGAAGGGTTTGTGTTAAATTGTGAAATTTCTATACTAACTGAGTAATTGATACTGATATGGTGGGATCGGGTTGCACACGGCAAGTGGAATAAGGGTGATATACTTAGGTGGAATAAGTGAGAATTGATATTATACGGTGGGATCGGGTTGCACGCCGCAACAGGTGAAATAAGGGTAGATTGTGGTGAAATAAGGGTGAACTGCGACTTTGATTTTTATGATATGGTGGGATCGGGTTGCATGCCCAACACATTTATTTATATTATGTTATTTATATTATTAAGAGGAAATAAATGAGGATTATTATATGTACTATGGGATCGGGTTGCACGCTGCAACAATTTTTATGTTTATGCTTTTCTTTGACTGTACTAGTCGTACGGTAGTTTTGAATTGCACTTAAGGATTAGTTATAGTTGTACACTGATGTAACACGTTGGGTACTATACTTATTTCTTACAAGATATTGCTCTACTTTATTCTGTCTTCCCTTCTGTTTTGTTACTTACTGTATGCAGATTATATTGTGTGTCCCGCCGTAGCCTCGTCCCTCATTCGTCGAGGTTAGGCTTGGCACTTACCCGTACATGGGGTCGGTTGTACTGATACTGCACTCTGCACTTCCAGTGCAGATTTCAGAGCAGGTTGTGGCTGATCGAAAGCATATTTCAGAGCAGGTTGTGGATGGACTTCCCTCAATATCATCACCGCATTCACTGGGGGTGTGTTACAGACTCCGGAGGGGCTCCTACAGCCTAAGCGCTAAATAAGCCATATCCATACAAAATCAATATAACATACTGCTGCGTACAACCCGATCCCATATCTGTCTCTCAATAACAGGCTCTCGGCCTCACTCAATTATCACTGTCCAGTCTTGCTCACATGGGCTCACAGATTCATGAACTAGCCCGAATCAATCATAAATGTTCAAAATCAACAATTACCGAGACTGAGACATGATAAGATATGCTATGACAGGGTTGAGTATATAGCATCAAAAAACATGAGATGACAGCAATATATGATGACTCGGGTCTCAACAGGATCGGCGTGAAGCCTTAACATATTACTTAGCATGATTTCTAGTATGTTCACATTAACTACATTGATGGAAGCACGAATATCAATCCACAATAACTACTAAGCGGTGCAATAGGATGAACCAGGTCACAAATCACATGGTGCACGCCCGTACGCCCATCACTTGGCATGCGCATCACCTTAATTATAATCATATAGCATATAGTTCAGGGTTTCGAACCCTCAGAACCAAGTTTAAAAATGTTACTTACCTCAAACCGGCTAAAATTCTAGACCACAATGATTTTGCCTCTAGACTCGGCCTCTGATTGCTCCGAATCTAACCAAAATCAGATTTATATCATCAATGTGTGCAAAAGGGACAAAGCCCACTCGAAAATTATCAAATTTAACCAAAAATCTCGAAATTGGCCAAACCCAACCCCCAGGCCCACGTCTCGAAATTCGATAAAAATAAAAAAATTAGAATCCTTATTCACTCATGAGTCTACCCATATCAAATTCGTCGAAATCCGACTTCAAATGCCCATTCAAATCCCCAAAAGAATTCTAAAAACTTTTCTTCCATCTTTCCCCCAATTTGCATTCCAAATCCCCAAACTAAATGATGAAATTCAAGACTAAATCATGGAATTGAAACAAAACCAAGTGAGAAATACTTAACCTAATCACTCTACTGAAAATCTTTTCAAAATTTTCCTTCTCCCGAGCTCTCCCATGGTTTTTGAGGTTTTAGACTTAAACCCTCATTTTTTGAATATAAGACTGTCTGCCCAGGCTTTTCTTCATCGGGAAAACGACGGTCCTTCGCGTTCACGTAGACCAACCTCGACTGCCACCCACTTAACCCTTAGCTAACACGGCCAATGCTTCACAAACGCGAAGCTTTACAATTCTCAAACCATCACGAACTTGATGCCTACCTCGTGAACGTGTAGACTAAGGATCTGGGGTCCCTAACTGCTAACTCCTCTTCGCGATTGCGGGGCTCTGAGCGCGAACGCGATGCTTTCTTCTTTCAGTCTCTCATTCGTGTCCACCACTTCGCTAACGCGTAGAACAAAATCCTCAGCTCCCCAAATGACCCTTCGCGAACGCGGCATCCCACTCGCGAATGCGATGAAGAGATTCTCTGCAACCAAAAACCAACAAAATCTGCCAACTTTAAATCCAAGATTTGGTCCATTAACCACCCATAACACATCCGAGGCACTCGGGACCTCAACCAAACATGAAAACACATCCCATATCCTCATTCAAACTTATTTGAGCCTTCGAACCACTGAAAACAACGCCAAAACACCAAATCAACCTCAGTTTCAAGCCTAAGAACTTAGAAACTTCCAAATTTTGCCAACGATGCCGAAACCATCTAACCCACGTTCAAATGGCCTGAAAATTTGCAAACTTATCCAAAATGACACTGCGAACCTGTTCCAACTTCCAAAATTCCATTCCAACCCCGATAGCTAATTTCCCACTCCCGACCAGAAATCGCCAAAAATTCAATTTCGCCAATTCAAGCCTAATTCTACTTCGGAACTCCGAAAAACATTCTGAACACACTCCTAAGTCCTAAATCACCTAACGAAGCTATCCGAGCCATCAAAATCATATTTAGAGGTCATTTACCTAATAGTCAACTTCCGGTTGACTTTTCTAACCATAAAGCCAACTTAAGAGACTAAGTGTCTCATTTCTCACCACGACCACTCCGAACCCAAACCAACCAACCCCACACAACAAAATTGAGCTAAGAAACACATGATAAAGCAGAAACATGGAAAAATGGGCTAATCTCACAGAATGACCGGCCGGGTCGTTACATTTTCCCCCTCTTAAACACGTTCGTACTCGAACGGATCTAGAAACATACCTGGAGTCCCAAATAAGTGAGGACATCTGCTCCACATCTCTCGCTCGGTCTCCCAGGTGGATTACTCCACCGGCTGCCCTCTCCACTGCACCTTCACTAAAGTTATATCCTTAGACATCAACCTTCTGACGTAACGTCCCAAAATAGCCACTGGCTCTACCTCATAGGACATATCACCCTCAAGCTGAACCGTGCTGAAGTCCAAAACATGAGACGGGTCACCAACATACTTCCGGAGCGTGGAAACATGAAATACCAGATGAACACTGGATAAGCTGGGTGGAAAAGCAAGTCTATAAGCCACCTCTCCAACCCTTTGAAGCACCTCAAATGGCCCAATGAGCCGGGGACTCAGCTTTCCCCTCTTCCCAAACCGCATAACACCCTTCATGGGTGACACCTTCATGGGTGACACCTTCAGCAGAACCTTCTCCCCAGCCATGAAAGATACATCTCGAACCTTCCGGTCTGCATAGCTCTTTTGCCAAGACTGTGTCATGCGAAACCGCTCTTGAATCAACTTCACCTTATCCAATACATCATGAACCAAATCTGTACCCAAGATCCAAGCCTCTCCCGGCTCAAACCAACTGACTTGAGATCTACACCTCCTCCCATATAAAGCCTTATACGGAGCCATCAGAATACTCGACTGATAACTATTATTATATGCAAACTCCGAGAGTGGCAAAAACTGGTCCCATGAACCCCCAAAATCAATGACACAAGCACACAACATGTCCTCTAGTATCTAAATAGTGCGCTCGGACTGCCCGTCCGTCTGGGGATGAAAATATGTGCTCAACTCAACCTGAGTACCCAACTCTCTCTACACGGCCCTCCAAAACTACGATGTGAATTGAGAGCCTCTGTCCGAAATGATAGAAACTGGGACACCATGCAACCAGACAATCTCCCTGATATAAATCTCAACTAACTGCTCCGAGGAATAGGTAGTACCAACAGGAATGAAGTGCCCAAACTTGGTCAGCCGGTCCACAATAACCCAAATAGCATAGAACCTCCTCGAAGTTCATGGGATCCCAACTACAAAGTCCATGGTGATTCGCTCCCACTTCCATTCCGGAATATCCAACCTCTAATGCAATCCTCCTGGCCTTTGGTGCTCATACTTGACCTGCTGACAGTTGAGACACCGAGCTACAAACCCAACAATATCCTTCTTCTTCTGCCTCCACCAATAATGTTGTCTCATATCCTGATACATCTTCGTGGCACCGGGATGGATAGAATACCGCGAGCTATGGGTCGTTGCTAGAATCAATTCTCGAAGCCCATTGACATTAGGCACACATATCCGACCCTGCATACTCAACACCCCATCATCACCAATAACTACATCCCTGGCATCACCTCGCCCGACCCTATCCTGAAGAACGAGCAAGTGTGGGTCATCATACTGGCGCTTTCTGATACGGTCATAAAGAGAAGACCCGAAGGCTACACAAGCCAATACCCAACGGGGCTCTGATAGGTCCAATCTCACCAACTGGCCTGCTAAGGCCTGAACATTAAGTGCTAATGGTCTCTCCGTTGCTGGAAGATATGCTAAACTCCCCAAACTCTCTTCTCTATGACTCAAGGCATCTGCCACTACATTGGCCTTCCCCGGATGGTATAGAATAGTGATGGCATAATCCTTGAGAAGCTCCAACCATCTCCTCTGACGCAAATTCAGATCCTTCTAGTTAAACAAATGCTGCAAACTACGGTGATCAGTGAAAACCTCATAATGCACCCCATACAAATAATGACGCCAAATCTTCAAGGCGTGAACAATGGCTGCTAGCTCAAGATCATGTACTGGGTAATTCTTCTCATGAGTCTTCAACTGGCGCGAGGCATAGGCAATCACCCTACCTTCCTTCATCAAAACACAATCGATGCCTATCCTCGAGGCATCACAATATACGGTATAGGAACCTGAAGCTGATGGCAATACGAACACTGGAGCCGAGGTCAAAGTAGCCTTAAGCTTCTGAAAGCTCTCCTCACACTCGTCTGACCACCTCAACGGAGCACCCTTTTGGGTCAATTTTGTCAAGGGGGAAGAAATAAAAGAAAACCCCTCCACAAAGCGACGATAATACCTGGCCAAACCAAGGAAGCTCCTAATCTTTGTAGCTAAGGCCGGTCTGGGCTAACTCTACACCGCCTCTATCTTCTTCGGATCAACCTGAATACCCTAACTGGACACCACATGCCCCAAGAAAGCTACTGAGGCAAGCCAAAACTCACACTTGGAGAACTTTGCATAAAGTTTCTCACCCCTCAATCTCTGCAATGCAACTCTCAAATAGTGAGCTTGCTCCTCCTGGCTACGAGAATATGCCAGGATGGCATCAATGAACACAATAACAAAGGAACCCAAATACGCCTGAAACACGTTGTTCATCCAATGCATGAACGATGTTGGGGCATTGGTCAGCCAAAAAGACATCACCATAAACTCATAATGACCATAACGAATCCTAAAAGCTGTCTTGGGAATATCTGAATCCCGAATTTTTAGTTGATGATACCCGGATCTCAAATCTATCTTAGAGAATATTCTGGCTCCCAGAAGCTGGTCAAAAAAATCATCAATAAGAGGCAAAGGATACTTATTCTTGACTGTAACTTTCTTCAACTGCCTGTAGTCAATACACATTCTCATGGAACCATCTTTCTTCTCCACAAATAACACTGGTGCACCCCAAGGTGACACATTAGGCTGAATGAACCCCTTATCTAGGAGTTCCTGAATCTACTCTTTCAATTCCTTCAACTCAGTTGGTGCCATATGATACGGTGGAATAGAAATAGGTTGAGTGTCTGGCACCAAATCAATACCAAAATCAATGTCCCTGTCAGATGGAATGCCCGGCAGGTCTACAGGGTACACGTCTGGAAAATCAAGGACCACGGGAACAAAATCAATAGTGGGAGTCTCAGCACTGACATCCCTCATAAAAGCCAAATAAGACAAGCACCTTTTCTCCACCATACGCTGATCCTTCAGGTATGAAATCACCTTACTAGGCACATACTCAACAAAACCCCTCCACTTAACCCTCGGAAATCCTGGCATCGCTAAGGTCATGGTGTGAGAATGAAAATCTAGAACAACATGACACGGAGATAGCCAATCCATGCCCAATATCACATCAAAGTCCACCATGCTAAGCAACAACAGATCCACTCGGGTCTCCAGACGCCCAATAGATATCACACATGACCGATACACACGGTCCACAACAATAGTATTGCCCATCGGAGTCGACACATGAAAAGATGTAACTAAGGACTCACAGGGCATATCAAGGAAATAGGAAAAATATGATGAAAAATAGGAATACATGGAACCAGGATCAAATAAGACCAAAGCATCTCAGTGACAGACTGAGACAATACCTGTAATCACTACATCTGAGACCATAGCATCTGGTCTGGATGGAAGTGCATAAAAATGAGCCTGACCTCCACCTGATTGACCTCCCCATCTAGAAAGGTCTCTAGTAGACTGACCTCCGCTCCTAGATTCCTGGGCGGGTGGCGAAGTAACTGGCGCCGAAGCTGACGGCTGACTCCTCTGCTGGGATGAACCACCTGAAAAACGGGGACAAAACCTCTTGATATGACTCGGATCACCACACTCAAAACAACCCCTCTCAGCAAATGACATTGGGGACTGAAGGGAACCCCTAGCACCTGGATAACCACTAGAAGAACTATGCATAGAGGAACCCTGAACCGATGGTGCTCGAGATGAACTATGGGCTGGAAGAGCACTGAATGATGAGTGCCCTTGCGGGGAACTGTGAGGATCACGACCAGCTGATCCACAACGATAACTTGAGCGACCTGGCTGAGTCTTCCTGAATGGATGACCTCTACCGTGCTAAAACTGTCCTCTTGAAGGAACACCACCAAAACTACCAGATCCTCGAGGCCTCTTGGCCTCCCTCTCATATCGCTCATGTCGACGAACTGACTCAATCTCTCGGGCAATATCCACAACCTGCTCAAAAGTAGCACCTGACACCCTCTCTTTGGTCATAAGAATATGAAGCTGATATGTGAGGCCATCCACGAACCTCCTGATCCTGTCTCTATCTGTAGGGACCAACCAAATAGCATGGCGTGGAAAGATCTTAAAACCTCATCTCGTATTGTGACACCGTCATATCGCCCTGACGCAACTGCTCAAACTACCTACGCAGCTCTTCTTTGCGGGACTGTAGAACCTACTTCTCTAAGAAGAGAGTGGAAAAATGTTGCCAAGTAAGGGGCGCTGTACCAACCAACCTACGCCTCTCATAAGACTCCCACCAAGTAAATGCAGCTCTTGAGAACTAGAAGGTAGTAAACGAGACCCCACTGGTCTCCAATATCCCTGTTGTACGAAGCATCCTCTGACACTTGTCTAAGAAACCTTAGGCATCCTCTCCCTTAGCACCACTGAAAGTCGGAGGCTGAAGTCTACCAAATCTCTCCAACCTGTATTGCTCATCGTCAGCCATAACTAGAACAAAAAAATCCTGAGCTGTTGCAACCGGCTGGGCTGGAACTGCCCCTGGGGTCTGAGGTCCCTGAATAACCTGCTCAAATGTACGGGCAGCTGGAGTCTGAGTGCCTCCCTCGACCTGAGAAATAGCGTCTGTAGAAGAAACAACGACTGCATGTGCTAGACTGGTGCATACGGTCAGAATCTAAACCAAGGTCTCCTGAAGACCCGGAATCACAATAGGCACTACTGGTTCCTGAGTCAGTCCCACTGGTACATCAACGGTTGGGACCTGATCTGGAATAACTGGAGGGTCCACAGGTACTGCCCCGGCTGCTGCGCGGGCTGCACCCCTACCTCTACCACGGCCCCAACCCCTCACGGGCCTAACTGGTGGCTGATCATCCTGTCCGGTAGCACATGTCCTCACCATCTGTGAGAGAATGAAACAACAGAAGTTCAGTTACCAGAATCAACAGATTTGAACGGCAAGAATTCAAGAATTTGAGATTTTCCTAAGGGTTCTACAGCCTCTCGAAGATAAGTACAGACGTCTCCGTACCGATCCGCAAGACTCTACTAAACCTGCTCATGACTGGTGAGACCTATATAACCTAGAACTCTGATACCAACTTGTCAATACCCCAAAACCACCCAGCCGTGATGGCGCCTATCGTGGAATCAGGCAAGCCACACATTTCATTTGATTAAAGTTGTTTTCAGAAAGTTCACTATATTTGCATCAAAAGTCTCATTTTATAAAACATTCAAAGTTCAACATCATTAAACCACAACTAAACAAATCTACGATCTAGTGTCACCGAGTCATGAGCTACTATAAATACAATGCCGAATTACAAAACTGAAATAACACTGCCTGAAAAAATAAAATGTGATAGGAAGATAAGAAATGAGAAAACGAGGCTGCGATCGCCAGCTGCTACCTCAAAGATTCCGAAAGAAACTATGACAGCAAATTAGCAACCGCTACTGGGTCCCGATGTACCTGGATCTGCACACAAGGTGCATGGGGTAACGTGAGTACATCAACTCAGAAGTAACAAACCCATACTAGGGGCTGAGAGATAGTGAAGGACTAAATCTCAGTAAATGTAATAAAAATAGTGTACAAAATTTAGGCATGTTCACAGTTCTAACAGGTAATGAAACCAGAATATGTTTGATATGATAAGTAACCCCTGTATAGCTCAGTATACTCTATATGCCAATGTATCAACACTATGGAAATGATCATAGTACTCACAACTCTCACATAGAAGTCCACTCAGTACTGTATATGGCTCACAAGCCTAGGGAAGACCATCCTAGAATACACATAAACACAAGTGACCATAGTCACTCAGTACTGAGGAAGGCCAATCCAGCCGCTCGGAGAAGATCCATCTCCGTAATACAAACACTAGGACAAGATCCATGCCCAGGGAAGATCCATCCCTCAGTATCATCACTACGCATACTGGGGGAGTGTTACAAACTCCGGAGGGGCTCCTACAACCCAAGCGCTAAATAAGCCAGATCCAGGCATAAT
Source organism: Nicotiana paniculata (assembly GCA_005239505.1). Lineage (NCBI taxonomy): Eukaryota > Viridiplantae > Streptophyta > Magnoliopsida > Solanales > Solanaceae > Nicotiana > Nicotiana paniculata. Next base: position 12,816 of record ML300976.1, read on the forward strand.
CAATACAACATACTGTGTCGAACAACCCGATCCCATATCTGTCTCTCAATAACAGGCTCTTGACCTCACTCTGTTATCACTCTCCAGTCTCGCTCAGATGGGCTCACAAAAGCATGAACTAACCCGAATCAATGATAAATGTACAAAATCAACAATTACTGAGACTGAGACATGATAAGATATGATATGACAGGACTGAGTATATAGCATAAAAAAACACATGAGATGATAGCAATAAATGACCACTTGGGTCTCAACAGTATCGACGTGAAGCCTTAACATACTACTTAGCATGATTTCTAGTATGTTCACATTAACTACGTTGATGGAAGCACGGATATCAATCCACAATAACTACTAAATGGTGCCATGGGATGAACCAGGTCACAAATCACATGGTGCACGCCCGCACACCCGTCACTTGGCATGTGCGTCACCTTAATTATAATCATATAGCATATAGTTCGGGGTTTTGAACCATCATAATCAAGTTTGGAAACGTTACTTACCTTAAACTGGCTAAAATCCTAGCCCACAATGATTTTGCCTCTAGACTCGGTCTCCGATTGCTCCGAATCTAACCAAAATCAAATTTATATCATCAATATATGCTAATGGGACACAACCCACTCGAAAATAATCAAATTTAACCAAAAATTCTGAAATTGGCCAAACTCGGCCCCCGGGCCCACATCTCGGAATTCGATAAAAATCACAAAACTAGAATCCTTATTCACTCACGAGTTTACCCATATCAAATTCGTTGAAACCTGACTTCAAATGCCCATTCAAATCTCCAAAAGAATTCTCAAACTTTTCTTCCATCTTTCTCCCAATTTCCACTCCAATTCCCCAAATTAAATGATGAAATTCAAGACTAAATCATGGAATTGAACCAAAACCAAGTGAGAAATACTTACCCCAATCACTCAACTGAAAATCTCTTCAAAATTTTCCTTCTCCCGAGCTCGCCAATGGTTTTTGATGTTTTGGACTTAAACCCTTGATTTTTGAATATAAAACTGTCTGCCCAGGCTTTTCTTCATCGAGAATGCGACGGTCCTCTCGCGTTTGAGTAGAACAACCTCGACTGCCTCCCACTTCGCCCTTCACGAACGTGGCCAATTCTTCGCGAACATGAAGCTTTACAATTCTCAAACCATCGCGAACACGATTCCTACCTCGCGAACGCGTAGACTAAGGACCTGGGTCCCCAACTGCCAACTCCTCTTCAGTGAACGCGAGCCTCTGAACGCGAACACGGTGCTTCCTCCATTCAGACTCTCGCGTTGCCGTCCACCACTTCGCGAACGCATAGAACATACTCCTCAGCTCCCCAAATGACCCTTTGCGAACGCGGCATCCCACCCGCAAACGCGATGAAGAAATTCTCTGACCAAAAACCAACAAAATCTGCGAACTTTAAATCCAAGATTTGGTCCGTTAACCACCCAAAACACACCGAGGCCCTCGGAACCTCAACCAAACATGAAAACACATCCCATATCCTTATTCAAACTTAGTAGAGCCTTTGAACCACTCAAAACAACGCCCAAACACTAAATCAACCTCAGATTCAAGCCTAAGAACTTAGAAACTTCCAAATTTCACTAACGATGCCGAAACCATCTAAACCACGCCCGAATGACTTGAAAATTTGCATACTCATAAAAAATGACACTACGAACCTGTTCCAACTTCCGGAATTCCATTCAAATCCCGATAGCTAATTTCCCACTGCCGGCCGGAAATCACCAAAATCCAATTTCGTCAATTTAAGCCTAAATCTACTCCGGACCTCCGAACAACATTCCGAACACACTCCTAAGTTCCAAATGACCTAACAAAGCTATCTAAGCCATCAAAACCACATTCGGAGATCATTTAGCTAATAGTCAACTTCCACTTGACTTTTCTAACCATAAAGCCAACTTAAGAGACTAAGTGTCTCATTTCTCACCACAACCACTCCGAACCCGAACCAACCGACCCCGAACAACAAAATTGAGCTAAGCAATACATAATAAAGCAGAATTAAGGAAAATGGGGCTAATCTCACGGAACGAGCGGCCGGATCGTTATAATAACATAAAATAGAATTTACAGGGTAAATGATAATATTTACACGAACTAGAATAATGAACAACCCGTAGGAACACCGAAAACCTGGTGTCAGAAGTGCATGAGCATCAACTAGGATATAATAAATACAACATTTGTCTGGAATACAAATAAGACAGGAAAATATAAATAACTCTGATGTACACTCTGCAGGTTGCGGGTTTTAACATGGAATGCAACTCACAATAAAGTCCCTGTAATGGCCGCACCTTTGCGCCTAAAAGACCATCAGACATATATGTACCTGCAAAATAAGTGCAACAAGTGCATCATGAGTACGTAAATCAACATGTACCCAATAAGTATCTAGCCTAACCCCAGAGAAGTAGTGACGAGGGGTGGACATCGACACTTACTAGTGGTCCAATAAATCAAATAAAGTAGACAGTAAACAGATGTGAGGCAGAATAAATAAATGAAATAACAAGTATAAATATGTGGTACAATCATCCTCTTCACAATAAACTCACGCTCACATTTAGTAGTTACCTCCTCAATTGGAGTGTGTGTGTGTGTGTATATATATATATATATATATATATATATATATATATATATATATATATATATTGGACCTCACCATATAGGTCGTCACAGTTCAAATCAGGAAAACTCACAGATAAACTGACTTTTGTCAAATAATATGCATGATTCCATAAGAGTATTTTATAGAAATGTCGAGGCGTACAACCCGATACCATCATAATATGTGCACTGCCGAGAGTCGAATAGCACGGACCATAGATATATATATTATAATGTCGAGGCGAATGGCCCGCTCCCATGAGAGTGTACTACATAATCCTGTCGAGACAAACGACCTGATCCCATCATAATGTACGCACTGCCAAGGGTCGAAAGACAAAAATCGTAGATGTATCTATTATATTGCAAGGCAAACGGCTCGATCCCATTAGAGTAAGAATATTTAATGGGTCCTTGACCCCATTCATGAATAAATGGGCGAGTTATGAACTTAAGGAAGCTTTTCGATGAAAACGCACAATGCGGGAGGAATTCATAAGAGAAGCACAATTATTCCATGACTAATCATGAATTCGTCATGTCACTACAATAGCAAGTCTATCGCTCTATGCAAGTCTAGTCTCAAGTTGTAATGCGAAATAAAGGAATTAAACGAGCAAAGATAACTCAAATAATACAGTATAGCATGGCGTGTACCTAAATCTACCCGGACAAAATCATGAATTCTAGCATACACACAAACACTCGTCACCTCATACGAGAGTAGCTCCCACAACATGTAGCACACAAGAATATAACACCTACAGGTTAAATTCCTCCTCACAGGTTTAGATAGGAGATACCTCACTCTGATGTTCCATAACCGACTCCAACGCCATTCTAACACCTTCAACCGATGCCCTTCGCTCCAAAACTAGTCAAAAAATGTGCAAATCAATAAAAATATACTCTAATACTCATAATAAATCAAATTAAAACAATCCCCAACTCCGATAGAAAAGTCAATAAAATTGACCCTCAGGCCTACGTGCCCGAATTCCAAAAAGTTTTGAAAATAAATATTACCCATAACTCATATGGTCTATATCTAGAAAATCATCCAATTTCATTCATGAATCGACCCTCAAATCAAGGATTTACCATTTCTTAACTTTGGGGGATCAAAATCCAAATTTCTACAATTCAAATACGGATAAAAATAATAAATGTAACAACCCGACCAATCGTTTTGGGCTCTAGTGCGTCGTTTAGTAGTTTGAGGCGATGAATAGTGTCACGACCCAAAATCTATAAGGTCGTGATGACGCCGGACACCGCTGTCAGGCATCCAATCATTAAATAGTTAAGCTAAATTTCCTGTTTCAGCATTTTTTTGAAATCATTACCTTTCACTTTAACACTTAATAACTAAATAAAAATCCATTAAGTAAAAAAAACAGTCCAATACTTCATTTTAATAAAGTACATGGTGACACAAGTATATGAGCAATTTCTAAGAATTTTACAAATTCTACAAAGCTTGTCCGAAATACAAATTGGACGAGGAATAAAAATGAAAATACAATACATAGAGGAAGACTCCACCGACTGCGGGTCGTCTCCGAGTGATGCAGTTCGTCTAAGTCCTCAAGTCAGCCATATTGCAATGAAGGTAACTGTGCAACAAAATGCACAACAAGTGTAGCATGAGTACGAAAACGACGTGTACTCAGTAAGTATCCCGCCTAACCTCGAAGAGCTAGTGACGAGAGGTCACTAAGGTCCAACAAAATAATTTAACAAGATATGACATCAGTAGTAGGCATACGAGGATGATAAAAACAGTAAACGTTAAAGGTAACTGTAATTAAAATAAATACTAAAAGTAAATAATTAATTACTACTTCATTTTCCCCCAAATATCTTGTCACTTCAATATCCACGAAATCTTTAACAATTTAACATGCATATACATAATAAGGACAAACGACTTGAGCCATCATAATAATCATATTTGTGCACTGCCGAGGGTCGAACGGCCCGAACCATAATTACATTTTTTAATCTCGTCGTGGTATATGTCCCGCTCCCATGAGAGTGGGAGAAATAACTCTCCGCTCGCGGAATGTAAATTGCGAAGCGGTCACATGCACACACATTCATGCACAATCAACAGTCCACCCCGACTACGTCGGGAAAACAATTACTCAAGCAAATTTCTCTTTTAAAGGTCACAAAAATACTATATAATTCTTTCTCCAGAAACCCATTTTTCCCAAGTTCGGTAAGGTGTAAACACGTCATTTTCATCAATAAGGTTACAAGTACGGCAAATAAAACATGCTTTCGGGTCCTAGACTACCTGGACATAAACATAATAGTAGCTACGCACGGAATCTCGTCACCTCGTGCATACATAGCCCCCAAAAATAGTAGCACATATTTAATTAGTTCACATATGGGGACAATTCCCCCTCACAAGGTTAGAAAGGAGACTTACCTCGCTCTGAAATTCCATAACCGGCTTCCAAGCCCTTCCGACGACTCCAATTGATGCACAATGCCCCAAAACTATTCAAATAACGGGCAAAATAATAAAAATTTACTCTAATACTTGTAACAATTAAAACCATATAAGTTTTCCACGTGCCCGGATTCCGAAATTTCTCGAAGATAAATTCTACCCATAGGTTTACTAACTCAATTATACAATTTACTCTAATTTTCTTGCTCAAATTCATGGTAAAAGTCCAAAATTCCAAATTCTAGGTCTTCCCGAAAAATCCCAAATTTATACTAATTTTCCATGTCTAAATTCTTACATAATTAATTCAAAATTAGGAAGAAATCACTTTCCTAGTGTTGCTTGGTGAAAATCCCTTCTTGAGCTCTCTAAAATCGTCCAAACCAAATGAAAGAAATGGGCCAAAACTCGTGTTTAAAACAATCTTTTCAGGCTACATCGAGTTGTACCTTGCGATGTGCAGGTTGTACATCCCATTAAAATAGTATTTAAATCTTTTTCCAGAAACCCATTTTTCCCAAGTTCGGTAAGGTTTAAACACGTCATTTTCATCAATAAGTTTACAAGTACAGCAAATAAAACATGCTTTCGGGTCCTAGACTACCCGGACATAAACATATTAGTAGCTACGCACGAATTCTCGTCACCTCGTGCGTACGTAGCCCTCACAAATAGTAGCACATATTTAATTAGTTCACATATGGGGACAATTCCCCCTCACAAGGTTAGAAAGGAGACTTACCTCGCTCCGAAATTCTATAACCAGTTTCCAAGCCCTTCCGACGACTCCAATTGATGCACAATGCACCAAAACTATTCAAATAACGGCAAAACTTAATAAAAATTTACTCTAATACTTGTAACAATTCAAATCATATAAGTTGCCCACGTGCCCGGATTCCGAAATTTCTCGAAGATAAATTCTACCCATAGCTTTACTAACTCAATTATTCAATTTACTCTAATTTTCATGCTCAAATCCATGGTAAAAGTCCAAAATTCCAAATTCTAGGTCTTCCCTAAAAATCCCAAATTTATACTAATTTTCCATGTCTAAATCCATGTAAGATCACATAATTAATTCAAAAATAGGAAGAAATCACTTACCTAGTGTTGCTTGGTAAAAATCCCTTATTGAGCTCTCTAAAATCGTCCAAACCAAATGAAGGAAATGGGTCAAAACTCGTGTTTAAAACAATCTTCCTAGGCTACATCGAGTTATACCTTGCGATGTGCAGGTTGTACATCCTATTACAATTATCCCTTGATGCACACCTTCTGTTAAAACGCCTATAACTTCTTGTAGAAATATCCAAATGATAAACGGTTTAAAGATATAGAAACTAGACTCGAAGATATTTAATTTTCTATGTAACAATATAACTCTTTATATATTCTGAGATATGAGCTTCTAAAGTTGGCTCCATGCATCAGAAAATTCTGTCAAAACTGCTCCACCAGCCATCTTCAATCGATCATAACTTTCTGATAAAGTGTCCAAATGATAAATGGCTTAACTTTCTGGAAACTAGAATGCAAGTGATGAAACTTTTATGTTTTAAAAATTTTCAGATTCCTTATATATTTCGAGATATAAGCTTCCAAATTCAGCTCCGAGATTGCACTAGTTGCTGTCAAAACAATTTTCTGCAGAAAATTTCAGCAACTCTTTGGACCGAAATTCATTCCGTTAACCTTCCGAAATCAATCCAAGGCCCTTGGGACCTTAACCAATTATACCAACAGGTCCCAAAACATGATACGAACTTGCTCGAGGCCTTAAGTCACATCAAACAACGTCGAAATCATGAATCGCACTCCAATTCAAGCTTTATGAACTTTGAAATTTCAAACTTCTACATCCGATGCCGAAACCTATCAAATCACGTCCGATTGACCCCAGATTTTGCACACAAGTCATATTCGACCTTACGGACCTGCTCCAACTTTCGGAATTGGAATCCGACCCCGATATTAAAAAGTCAAACTCTCGGTCAAACTTCTTAAAAACCTTCAAATTTCTATCTTTAGCGAAATGACTTCAAAATGACCTACGGACCTCCGAATTCACTTCCGATCGCGCTCCCAACTCCAGAATCGCCATATGGAGCTATTCCCAGATTTGAAATCCCAAACGGACATCAATAACACCGAAATGCACTTCAATCCAGACTTGTGAAATTCCTTCTAAAACGCTAACTTCCACAATATATGCTAAAACGCTCCTAGGGTTATCCAAAACAAGATACGGACATACGCCCCTGTCCGAAATCATCGTATGAACCTGCTTGAACCTTCAGATCCTGATTCCGAGGTCGTTTACTCCACATTCCAGTCTTAGTCGATTCTCCCAACTTAAGGCTTCTGAAATGAGAATTTTCTTTCCAATTTGACTCCGAACCTCACGAAATTCAATTCCGACCACACCTACAAGTCATTATACTTGAAACAAAGTTGCTCATGACTTCAAACCGCTGAACGACGCCCTAGAGCTTAAGATGACCGGTTGGGTCATTACATTCTCTCCCACTTAAACATACGTTTGTTCTCGAACGTGCCAAGAACTGCTCTGGAGTTATCTGAAATTGCTGCTTAACACCTCGTGCACGTGCACGTGCTACCACAACCCAGTTAAGCACATTAGCTTGATCAAATCTGAAGATATCCTCTTTTATCCATACATAAGCCAAGAACCCAGTTCCAACACCTGAAATTCTCTGCCAGACATGTTTCCAATATATAAAAACCGTATCAACTACCACACGAGGTGCCAAAACACGACTGCGTACCTTTGCTGAGTTAGCACCATGCACCACATAATTCACCAAATAACCACAATGACATTCCATGAACCTTAATAGCCAAAATTCCGTGAATCAGATGCTCCCAATGCATCTGCTGATATACATATACATCCTGTTATAATGCTGACGATACCACCACAACTGAGGAGATGTGTAGAAGTTTCTAACCAATCGGAGAGTTAACCAAACATTAATTCTCTCCTTTTTGACTAAAATCATCACCTCATTACTACGCTAATACTGGCCTTTGTTATTTACCATACTTCACAAAATCTTATTGCACTGATCCCTGATCCAATAGTCTCGTCTCACCCAGTATGAGCTGCTCAGACAACCAATCACCCCATACATGACCAACAGTCTCACACAAAGCCACAATGCGCCAATAGGCCACAATTCGAACATGATACATAAGGAAATGACTCAGGAAGGGTCTACTCAACTCACGCAACTAACATGGATTTCTTTAGAAAAATAGGAAGCAACACAAAAGAAAAATAAATATAGGAACCTCCCTCAACATCACCCTGTTGCGGCGTGCAACCTAATTCAAATAACATACCCTTGGCGGCGTGCCACCCGATCCCATCATGAAATTCACATAAGGAGATATACACGGAGCTGAATTGCTCACCATTACAAATTACTGAATATCATTCATAAGCACATTAAGTGCATAATACCATCCTGAGGAGACTGATAGAGCCATATGCTACAAAAATTAAGCACAGCTGAGCTGCGATATATATATATATATATATATATATATACTCTGAAATCTCAAGAGCCCTCCTACTCACATAACATCATCACCATGCTGAATCTTAACACATAGGAATTTCTCAAGACGTTTTACAACTCACATGGCACAATAATAACCTTACATGAAATGAACGAAGACGGAACAACATCCGATATTCCAGCACCCCTTATTGAGGAGCGTTATACTGAAAGGAACACATCTTCCTCACATGAAGCCCATAATACTGTTTAAACCCATTCACACACTTCAATATAATTCTGCTCGCACCAAACTAGGCTCATAGCCTTACCTGGGTCCATAATAACCCACTTCTTCTCATAACACGCAGGAACAACCATCATAGCCGGGACAAAGACTCCACAATCCGCAACACAATGAACTGAACGCCTCCCAAGCATAAATTCTCACATAAGAAATATTACACTTCCTTATACTCAGTCTAAATCTTCAATCCATTACGTGACTACATGTCACACTCATACGATCTTCCCGTGGTCATGATCCCACGACCTTTCCCACGAGGTAACAAGTCTGCACATCCATACCACCGACCACACTAATACTGCAAAACACATCAAGAACCCATGACCAGGATACAAAGCCTCTTTCACCAAACACCGATCTCAGGTGACATTGGAGACATTACCAGCTTACTATAGACATTCAAATCCCTTATTCTTGCTCACCCGAGCTCATGATATCCTTGTCATAACCGAACAGGAATCTTGATCCTTGCTTCCAATTACATACTGCTTACTGCACCTGCATGCCAATATGAGATAGCGGAGGAATTCCATCATAACTCTTGAACAATTAATAAGGTGAATACCCCTTCATATAGAAACCCCTTATTTTTTCTTTTCTCGCCTCAATTCAAGAGAACCATAACAACACAAGAGTGAATTCTCATAATCACAAAATAGAAAAATTCTCACGGGATAGTCTGTACCCCTATGATCCTTCCGGGATCTGCCTACACCTGACAAGCCATAATACTTGAATGCTTCCAAATAAATCCATCACAGCGGCCGATAAGCCTTGCACACACCGGCAGAAACCACATGCATAACTTAATCACATTGAAGGAACTAATCACTGTCGCACATGTGCCCTTCCAACCATGGCTAACCAATCTATCTTCTTTTAATCATCCTTAATCGCCTCAGAAACAATGTTAACCCCATTCAACTCATAAAAAACTAAATCCTCACTCATCCAGAGTGGCCTTGACTCACGAGACCATGCTATCTCAATCCCACAAACCGTCTCATACCCTTCTGATAATCTTTCTACACACCGGAGTTTTGTTCTCTCACTACCCCAATACTATCCTGCACGCTGAAAAATACCATAGAACACTCCAACCATTTTCCTTTTCTCAGAAATTATACTGCAAAAGCTCGATTCTTAATCATACTACTGCCTGAAACCCTTAAACACCGCATTCTTAACCTTCGAGCTTGATAGGACCGCTATTGAGTGTCACCCACTCTGAATTGGACCCGAATACAATCAACTCCAAGTCTCTTCTAGCACACGAACACTTTCAATGAAGCACGTGACTGAGTCACTACCCTAACAACTCGCCTACGCCTTAAGCATAAATTCTGAATCTTCCAAAGCCTAACCCTGGTCCAATAGGTCCAACTTTTAAACACATTTATCAAATCCCATGCATAATTACCAATTTACTCTTTCCCCCTTAGCTGCAATAAATTGCCAATATGTCGATAATCCGCAACCCCATGAGAAGATAATCCTGCAACCCAATTGCATGCGGTGGGACTCTCCCACTTAGCCGAAGCTAGTCTTTGCACCACTCTGGGCCCCACCGAAATCCTTCTAAATTCTTCTGTTGGCATTCCCTAAACTCAAGTTCCCTAGCATCAGTCATATATTCGGCCTCTCACCGAATAACCACTAGAATTCCTTGAAGAAACTTGCCAACTACACGACCGCTAACCTGCCCACGAGAGATAACCCACATGTGGAAATTACCAACTGACATCTTCCAACGACGCTGTACTGCACACTCTCTACAACATTAATACCCCATCCTAATCTTGTTCTCATTCACCAACTTTACTAGTCCGTCCACCCTTCATGGACATCTACTAAATGCGCTACAATATCTTCTAATTCACCACTATGTTGTCGCTCTCCCACTTTGGTTAACCTCATTCCTTTAAGCACTACCTGACTTCCTTTTCTTACTCCTGGACTATTAGAAATTTAGCCGCCGCCTGACACTTCTCACATGCCTTCCTTCATCGTATGTTGCCCAATTCAATATCATTCTCTGTAGCTCTTAAACCAACAGATCACCACGACTTCAAACTCTCCGAAGATAATCTTTCTCGAGCTGCCTTCATTAGAAATAACTTTTCAGTTCTGAACCACCACACACCACGATCTCTGACAACCGCTTCTTCAATACTACTTCACAACACTCTGACCCAATGCAACCGAAGAACTATAACAACGGTAAATTTAACACATTCTATTCGATCAAAATAGCGATATCACATCATAGATAAAAACTCCACCTCGCTTGATAACACCAAGTCTTATACTTTATTCCCCCAGACTTGAACATTCATAGTCCAATTTCCCTTCCTCCACCGGAACTAAAATACTAAAATCTCGAAATTACGCTCTGAGAACACCTCCCTTCAAGTCATTCATTACCCCGACATATGGGCAAGCATTTTACCATCATATCAACACCGCGATAACCAATCGTAAGCATCATAACAATCTGAGCGTAGCCTCAAAGTTCTCATAAACACAACAACCGAGCTGAAACAACATAATATTCTTCTGCGGGGCAACAACAACATCCCCAACCAACTACCCATGGAAAACATCTCGCCCTATATCCGTAGCACCATTTCAATTCCTCAAATCCACGTTTCATAGCAAGCGCTTCGCGACGTATAAGATTGAGTAGGAAGAAAATAGGCATAATCCTCAAAGGAATCGAATCGCACGATGAGGAATCAAGAAGGGAAGTACTCCTAATAGCCATGTAGCCTTTCGAAGATAAGTACAAACGTCTCTGTACCGATCTGCAAGACTCTACTAGACTTTCTCATGACTCGTGAAAACTAAGGGCACATAGTGCTCTAATACCAAGTTGTCACGACCCAAAATCCATAAGGTCGTGATGGCGCCGGACACCGCTGTCAGGCAAGCCAATCATTATATGGTTAAGCTAAATTTCCTGTTTTAGCATTTTTTTTGAAATCATTACCTTTCACTTTAACACGTAACAACTAAATAAAAATACATTAAGTAACAACAACTGTCCAATACTTTAATTAGTTCACCTAGGGGACAATTCCCCCTCACAAAGTTATAAAGGAGACTTACCTCGCTCCGAAATTCCATAACCGGCCTCCAAGCCCTTCTGACGACTCCAATTGATGCACAATGTCCCAAAACTAGCCAAATACGGGGAAACCAATGAATATTCACTCTAATAATTGTAACAATTCAAATTATATAGACTGCCAAATCCGCTAAAAGAATTGACCAAAATGCTCTCGGGCCCACGTGCCCGTATTCCGAAATTTCTCGAAGATATACCCTACCCATAGTCTTACTAACTCAAATATAGTATTTACTCTAAATTCCATGCTCAAATTCGTGGCTAAAAATCCAAATACCAATTTCTAGGTTTTCTTCAAGATTTTAAACTTTTCCACAAATTTTCATGATTTTCCATGTTAAAATCTAGATATAATCCAAGTAATTAACTTCCAATAGGTGGGATTGACTTACCTCAAAGTTTCTAGGTGAATATCCCTCTCAAGAAGCTCAAAAAATCGCCCAAGAATGAAGAACTGAGCAAAAATGCTCAAACCCCCGTTTTAAACACTCACTGCCCAGCGATCTTCGCGCCCGCAGCAAAACCTTTGCACTTGCAATGTCCGCGCTTGCGGAAAAACCTTCGTGCCTGCGGTCTTCGCACCCGCGGCCAATTCTTCGCGCCTGCGGTCTTGCATCGGCAGCCAATTCTTCGCGCCCGCAGTGCCTGGCCAGCCCATGCCTTTACGCTTCTACGACTCGTGCCCCGCATCCGCGAGCTCCCACCTGCGGCCATCCAAGCGCAGGTGCGATCACACCAGAAGCTGGGAGCTTTGGTTTATGCTCTCCAAGTTCAAACTTGGTTCGAGGTTTATCCGATTAACACTCGGGGCCCCGGGGGACCAACCCGAACATGCCAACGAGTTCCAAAACATAATGCGGACCTTCTCGAGGCCTCAAATCACATCAAACAATGCTGAAATCACGAATCTCACTAAAATTCAAACTTTATGAACTTAGAAATTTCCAATTTCTACATCTGATGCTGAAACCTATCAAATCACGTCCGATTGACATTAAATTTTGCACACAAGTCACATTCAACATTACGAACCTGCTCTAACTTTCGGAATCGAAATCCAACCCCGATATCAAAATTTCCACTTCCGGTTCAATTCCTAAAAAACCTTCAAATTTCTAACTTTAGCCAAATGACTCCAAAATGACCTACGGACATCCGAATTCACTTCCGATCGTGCTCCCAACTCCAGAATCACCATACAAAGCTTTCCCAAATTCGGAATCCCAAACGGACATTTATAACACTGAAATGCCTTACAGCACAAACTTATAAAATTCTTCTAAAATTCTATCTTTCATAATATACGCCGAAACGCTCCCGGGTTATCCAAAACCCGATCCGGACATATGCCCAAGTCCGAATCATCATACGAACTTGCAGGAACCTTTAAATCCTGATTCAGAGGTTGTTTACTCAAAATTCAAATATTATTTGATTCTTTCAACTTAAGGCTTCTGAATTGAGAATTTTCTTTCCAAATTAACTCTAAACTTCCCGAAATTCAATTCCGACCACGCCCACAGGTCATAATACCTGAAACGAAGGTGCTCACGGCCTCAAACCACTGAACGACGCGCTAGAGCTCAAAACAACCGGTCGGGTCGCTATATTCTCCCCCACTTAACAGACGTTCGTCCTCGAACGTGCTAAGAACTGCTCTGGAGTTATCTAAAATCACTGTTTAACACCTCGAGCAGCTGTCCGTGCTACCACAACCCAGTTGAGTACATTAGGTTGATCAAATCTGAAGATTTCTTCTTTTAGCCATATAATAAGCTTAGAATCCAGTTCCAACACTTGAAATTCTCTGCCAGGCATAGTTCCAATATAAACACCGTATCAACTACCACACGACATACCAGAACATGACTACATATCTTTGTCGAATCCGCACCATGCACCGCATAACTCATCATCTGACCACAATGACACTCCCTAAACCTTAATAGCCAAAATTCCATGAATATGATGCTCCCAATGCACCTCATGATACATATATACATCCTGCTATAATGCTGGCGATACCACCAAAACGGAGGAGATGTGTAGAAATTCATAATCAACTGCCGAGTTAACAAATCATTGAATATATCATCTTGACTAGAATCATCACCTCATTAGGAACAAAATAATGGTATTTGTTCTTTAATATAGTCCGCATAATCTTATCGCGTTGATCCCTGATCCAATAATCTCGTCTCACCCAATATGAACTGTTCAGGCAACAAATCATCCCAAACATGACCAACAGTCTCACATGATACCACATCGCGCCAATAGGCCATAACTCGAACATGATAAATAAGAAATGACTCAGGAAGGGACTACTAAACTTACGCAACTAATATGAACTTTCCTCAGAAAATAGGAAGTAAAACATAAGAAAAATAAATATAGGAACCTTACTCATCATCACAGTGATACGGCGTGCAACCCGATCCAAATAACATACCCGTGGCGACGTGCCACCCAATCCACACATAAAATTTACATAAGAAGATAAACGGAGATGAATCGCTCACTATTACAAATTACCGAATATCGCTCACAAGCACGCTAAGTGCATAATACCATCTTGGGAGACTGATAAAGCCATATGCTACAAAACTCAAGCACAACTGAGGTGCGATATATATATATATATATATACACTCTGGATCTCAAGAGTTGTCCTACTCACATAACATCATCACTACGCGGGGATCTCAACACATAATAAATTATCAAGCCATTTCACAACTCACACGGCACAATCATATTATCACATGAATTTGACAAAGACGGAATAACATCTGCTGCTCTAATACCTTTCCATGAAGAGCGCTCTACTGAAATAAACATGCATGGCTCATATGGAGCGCATAATCATATTTAAACCCATCCACAAACATCGAGTCTACCTTGATCGCACCAAACTAAGCTAATAGCTTTACCTAGATCTGTATAAACCCACTTCCTCTCATAATGCGCAATAACAACCATCATAGTCGGGACAAACACCCCACAATGCACAACAAAATGAATTGAACGCCTTCCAGGCATAAACCCTCAAATAAGCAATATCGCACTTCTTTATACTTTATCCAAATCTTCAATCCATTAAGTGACTACATGTCACACTTGTACAATTTTCTCGTGGTTACGCTCCCACGACCTTCTACACCAGGTAAAAAGTCTGCACATCCGCATCACCGACAACAATAATACTGCAAAACACATCAAGAACCCATGACCAGGGTACAAAGCCTCTTTCACCGAATATCGATCTCAAGTGACACTGAAGATAACACCAGCTTACTCTGAACTTCTCATCCGAGCTCATGACATCCTTGTTAACACCGAACCGAAATCTCGATTCTTACTCCTAGTTACATACCGCTTACCGCACCTAACATGCCACTACAAGATAGCACAAGAATTCCATCATAACTTCTTAACCACCAATAGGGTGAACACTTAATCATATAGAAACCTTTTTACTTAACTCAATTCAAGAGTACCATCACAACACACGAGTAAATTCCCACAATCACAATACATGCAAATCCTTAAGTAGTGGTATGAACCACCATAACCCTTTCGGGATCCGCCTACACCTGACATGCCATAGGACTCGAATGATCCCAGATGAAATCTATTACGACGGCCGACAAGCCTCACATACACCGGCAGAAACCACATGCATAACTTAATCACATCGAAAAAACTGATCACGGCCGTACCTGTGCCATTTCAACCATGGCTAATCAATCTATCTTCTTTTAATCATTCTTAATTGCCTTAGAAATAATAGTAACTTCCTCCAACTCATAGCAAACTCAACTCTCACTCATCCCGAGCGACCATGATTCACGAGACCATGCTGTCTCAGTCTCACAACCCGTCTCATGCCCTCCTGAAAATCTTTCTACAACTCGGAGTTTATTTCTCTCACTCCTCCAATGCCATCCTGCATGCTGAAACATATCATAGAACACTCCAACCATTTTCCTTCTCTCAGTAATTACGCTGCAAAAGCTCAATTATTAATCATACGGCTGCCTTCAACCCTTAAACGCCGCATTCTTAACTTTTGAATTCATTAGAACTGCTATTGAGAGTCACCCACTCTGACTGGTCCCGAATACAAGCAACTCCATGGCTCTTCTAGCACATGAACACCCTTTTAAATGAAACATGTGACTGAGTCACTACCATTACAACTCGCCTATGCATTAAGAATGAATTCTGAATCTTTCAAAGCCTATCCCTGGTCCAATAAGACCAAATTTTTCGCACATTGATCAAATCCCATGCACAATTACCATTTTATTCATATCCCTTAGCTGCAATAATTTGCCATTACGCCGACAATCCGCAACCCCATGAGAACACAATCCTACAACCCAACTGCAGGTGGTGGGACTCCCCCACTTAGCCCGAAGCTACTCCTTGCACCACTCTAGACCATGCTGATATCCTTTCCCCTTTGTTGACATGATGTTGCCCAAAAATCCACCCAATTCTTACAAATTCTACTGTTAGCACTCCTTAAATACTCAAATTCTCTAGCATTCTGCCTCCTACCGAATAGCCACTAGAATCCATCACAGAAACTTGCTAACAACACAACCACTAACCTACTCACAGGAGACAACCCACTTTTGTAAATCACCGATTGAAACCTTCTAACGACGATGTACTGCACCATCTCTACAACATCAATATCCCCTCCTAAGCCCGTTCTCATTTACCAACTTTATTAGTCCATCCACTCCTCATGGACATCTACTAAATGCGCTACAATATCCTCTAATTCACCACTATGTTTCCGCTCTCCCACTTTGGTTAAACTCCTTCCTTTAGGCACTACCTGACCTCCTTTCCTTACGCCTGGCCTTTTAGAAATTTAGCCGACTTCTGACACTCCTCGCATGTCTTCCTTAATCGTATGCTGCCCAATTCAATATCATTCTCTGCAAGTCTTACACCATTAGATCACCGCGACTTCAAACCCTCCGATGATCATCTTTCTCGAGCTGCCTTCATTATAAATAACTATTCAGTCCTGAACCACCACGCACCACGATCTCTAACAACCGCTTCTTCAATACTACTTCGCAACACTCTAACCCCATGCAAGCGAAGAAGCCATAGCACCGACATACTTAACACATTCCATTTTATTAGCGACGACGATGTCACATCACATGTGAATATCCCACCTTACTTAAAAACACCAAGCCTTACTGCTTTATCAATCCAAAACTTGACCATTCATAATCCAAATGCCTTTCCTCTACCGGAACTAAAATACCGAAATCTCGAAATCACACTCTGAGAAGACCTCCCTTCAGCCATTCATCACCCCCAACATATGGACAAGCATTCTATCATCATATCGACATCACGCGATAACCAATCGTAAGCATCATCACTACCTGAGCATAGCCTTAAGGCTCACAGAATCACAGTACTGAGCCGAAAAAACACATTATCTTTCCGCAGGGTCACAACACCATCCCCAACCAATTACACATGGAAAACATGTCGCATCATATACGTAGCACCATTTAAATTCCTCAAATTTCTTATTCATAGCAAGCGCTTCGCGACGTATAATATTGTGTAGGAAGAAACATAGGCATAAGCCTCAAAGGAATCGAATCACACGATGAGGAATCAAGAAGGGAAGTACTCCTAACAGCCCTATAGCCTTTCGAAGATAAGCACAGACGTCTCCATATCGATCCGCAAGACTCTACTAGACTTGCTCATGACTTGTGAGACCTAAGGGAACCTAGAGTCTGATACCATGTTGTCACGACCCAAAATCTATTAAGGTCGTGATGGCGCCGGACACCATCGTCAGGCAAGCCAATCATTAGTTAGTTGAAATAAATTCATGTTTTAATATTTTTGAAATTATTACCTTTAATTATTACGAGATAAAAAAACAAAATTCGTTAAGCAAATACAACAGTTTAACATTCTATTTTTATAAAATACATCCCATACACATCCCAGAACCCGGTGTCACAAGTGCATGAGAAAATTGTATAAATTTCACAAATATTACAAAGCTTGTTCGAAACACAAATTGGACAAGGAATTTAAAATAGAAATAGATACAATACGAGGGAGACTCTATCAGCTGCGGATCGCCTCCGGATGGTACATCTCGCCTATGTCTCCAAACCAGCCACATCGCTGTGAAAGTACATGTGCAATAAAAATGCACACCAAGTGTAGCGTGAGTACGAAAATGACGTGTACTCAGTAATTCGCCCACCTAACCTCAGAGAGGTAGTGACGAGAGGTCAATTTAGTATAAACAAGTGAGACACTAAGCATGTATGTCATAGGCAGTTTATTTAAAATTAGGGATAAATAATATCAACTCCTTCCACATTTAACACTTTAAATCTTCGTCATATTAATAACAATTAATCAAACATGGGTGACTTAATCAAATAACAAATAATAACCAGGAAGGAATAACTTCTTCCAAAATTTAATAACTTTAAATCTTTGTCATTTCAGTTGACAACTTAAAATTCCAGGCCAGTAATCAGGAAAAATCACAGAAAATACGCAGTAAATATCATGCGCAGGCAATGCTGAGGTTCAAACGGGGCGGACCAACAATAATAATTGTGCACTGCCGAAGGGTCGAATGGATCGAACCATAGATGCACTATTTTCCCCGCTCGCGAATCGATCATGCGACGCGGTCAACATAAAAATAATAAGGCTAGCCTGCTCGCGAATCATACATACGACTCAGGTGCTCATATGTACACATGTTCACATAATAAATCCACATTTTTTTCAAGAAAGAAGTTACTCAGGAAAGTGGTAAAATTCTTCTTAAAGGAACATGAAAAATAACTTTTAAAATATTTGTTTTGGAACTCATTTGCCAAGTTTAACAATATTCAATAATATAACCTTATTAGAAACACAATTATCCACGGAGGAATCAGTTCTCTTTCTAGATGATTAAGAAAAATGAACTCTAGTCTTCTTAGGGATTCAATTCATTATTTCGATCATATTAGCGGTCTAATATTACCGACAAGATCACAAGTACAACAAGTAAGGCATGCTAGTGGGTCCTTATCTACCCAGACATAAGCATAATAGTAGTTACGCACGGACATCAGTCACCTCGTGCGTATGCAGACCCGGAAGATAGTAGCACATATTTACTGAGTTCACCTAGGGGACAATTCCCCCTCACAAAGTTAGAAAGGAGACTTACCTCTCTCCAAAATTCCATAACCGGCCTCCAAGCCCTTCCGACGACTCCAATTGATGCACAATGTCCCAAAACTAGCCAAATACGAGCAAACCAATGAAAATTCACTCTAATAATTGTAACAATTCAAATTATATAGATTCCCAACTCTGCTCAAAGAATTGACCAAAATTCCCTCGGGCCCACGTGCCCGAATTCTGAAATTTCTCGAAGATATACCCTACCCATAGTCTTACTAACTCAAATATACAATTTACTCTGAATTCCATTCTAAAATTTGTGGCTAAAAATCCAAATACCAATTTCTAGGTTTTCTTCAAGATTTTCAACTTTTCCACAAATTTTCATGATTTTCCATGTTAAAATCTAGATATAATCCAAGTAATTAACTTGCAATAGGTGGGATGGACTTACCTCCAAGTTGCTAGGTGAATATCCCTCTCAAGAATCTCCAAAAATCTCCCAAGAATGAAGAAATGAGCAAAAATGCTCAAACCCCCGCTTTAAAAACTAACTGCCCAGCGATCTTCGCGCCCGCGACAAAACCTTAGCGTCTGCGGCAAAACCTTCGCCCCTGCGGTCTTTGCACCCGCGGCCAATTCTTCGTGCCTGCGGTCTTCGCACCCGCGGCCAATTCTTCGCGCTCGCGGTGCTTGGCCAGCCCATGCCTTTTCACTTCTACGACTCGTGCCCGTATCCGCGAGCTCGCACATGCGGCCATCCAAGTGCAAGTGCGATCACACCAGAAGCTGGGAGCATCAGTTTATGCTCTCCAAGTTCAAACTTGGTCTGAGGCTCATTCGGTTAACACCCGGGGCCCCCGGGGCCAAATCCGAACATGCCAACAGTTCTAAAACATAATGCGGACCTGCTCGAGGCCTCAAATCACATCAAACAATGCCGAAATCACTAATCTCACTAAAATTCAAACTTTTTGAACTTAGAAATTTCCAACTTCTACATCCGATGTAGAAACCTATGAAATCACGTCTGATTGACCTCAAATTTTGCACACAAGTCACATTCAATATTACGGACCTTCTCCAACTTTCGGAATCAAAATCCAACCCCGATATCAAAATTTCCACTTTCGGTTGAATTCCTCAAAAACCTTAAACTTTCTAACTTTAGCCAAATGACTCCAAAATGACCTACGGACATCCGAATTCACTTCCAATCACGCTCCCAACTACAAAATCACCATACGGAGCTATTCCCAGACTCCAAATCCCAAACGGACATTTATAACACTGAAATGCCTTACATCCCAAACTTGTGAAATTCTTCTAAAATGCTATCTTCCATAATATACGCCAAAACGCTCCCGGGTTATCCAAAACCCGATCCGGACATACGCTCAAGTCCAAAATCATCATACGAACTTGCAGGAGAATTTAAATCCGGATTCGGAAGTCGTTTACTTAAAATTCAAATCTTAGTTGATTCTTCTGCTTTAAGGCTTTCAAATAGAGAATTTCTTTCCAAATTAACTCTAAACTTCCAGATTTTCAATTCCAACCACGCCCACGGGTCATAATACCTGAAATGAAGCTGCTCGCAGCCTCAAACCATTGAATGACGCGCTAGAGCTCAAAACAACTGGTCGGGTCGTTACAAGTGTTTCCTGATAAAGTATGGATTGACTGTTTGAATGTGTGTATCTATGAGTACCTGCATCGCATGTATGTTTCGCGAGTGGGGTAACTCTATTATTTATAATTGACCGTATTGCACGTATGATTCGTGAGCTGCGTAATAGATGCATCTATGGTTCGCGCTGTTCGAACCTCCGACAGTGCACAACTTACACTATGTTGGACCGGGTCATTCTACCTCGGCATTACTTGCGCATGATATTTGCTAGGTACTTTCTGTATTTGAACCGCTTAATAGCTTGGAAATATAAGTTGTCGATTGAAATGGCAGAGATTAGAAATTTTTTATATGGAAGAAGTTGTTCCGTCCTGTCATTATTTGTTAATTAATCATGACATCCATGTTTAGAGTCACACTTGATTATGTTAATTTGATCTCTATTATGTGTCAAAGTCGACCTCTCCTCACTACCTCTTCGAGGTTAGGCGGGATGCTTATAGAGTACATGTTGTTTTCGTACTCATACTACAGTTGATGTGCATGTATATCTAGTGGCCTAGCTTGACGCTGTGGCATGTTTGATATGGGGACTTAGGTGAGATGCAACCTATCGAGATGACCCGCAACCTGTAGAGTCCCCTTTAGAGTATTGTGTTGTATTTTCTTTACTGTCTCATTTGTATTCTGGACGGTTATTGTATCTCCTTTGTTTCCAAAAAATTGCTCATGCACTTGTGACACCGGGTTCTGGGATGACTTTGGGGTTGAGTTATTATTTGAATATGTTAAGATATTGTTATTTACTCAGTAACGTTCATTAGTTATTATTTAATAAAATGGTTTCCAAACACTAAAAATAGAGATTTAATCAACTTCTATTATTGGCTTGCTTGGCAGTGGTGTCCGGCGCCATCACGACCTTTAATAGGATTTTTGGGTCATGACAACATGGTACCAGAGCACTAGGTTCACTTAGGTCTCGTGAGTCACGAGTGAGTCTTGCGGATCGGTACGGAGACGTCTGTACTTATCTTCAAGAGGCTACAGGGCTGTTAGGAGTACCTTCCTTCTTGATTCTTCATCGTACGATTTGATTTCCTTTGAGGCTTATGCCTTCATTTACTTTCCATTCAATCTTATGCAACGCGAAGCGCTGGCTATAGGGAAGTGATTAATTGTAATGGTACTTCAGATGTGGTTCGGGATGTTTCTCCCTGTGTGGTTGTTTGGGCTATTTTTGTCGCCTTGCGAAAGGATATTATGTCGTCTCAGCTCAGTAGTTGTACTTCTGAGAGTTTTGAGACTGTGCATAGGTTTCAATGATGCTTATGAATAATTGTCGTGCAATACTGATGTGATGGTAGAATACTTGCCTACGTGTCGGGGAAGTGAATGACTGGAAGGGGAGGTTTACTCAGTGCCTGATTCAGAGATTCAGTATTTTATTTTCGGCAGAGAAAAGACAATCAGACTATAAATGTTCGGGTTTTGGTTGATAGGGTAACGAGACTTGGTGCTTTCAAGTGTGGTGGAACTTCTATCTACGATGTGATGTCATCATCCTCGATTGAGTGCGTTAAGTTCGCCGGTATTATGATCTTTTTCAATACACCGTTAGGGTCAGGATGTGGTGGGATAGTGTTGGAGAAGCGGTTGTCAGAGATCACGGTGTGCAGTGGTTCAAGATCGGATCGGTGTTCCCAATGTTGACGGCTCAAGCAGGATAATCTTTGGAAAGGTTTAAAGTGGCAGCGATCTGTTGGTTCATGTCATACAGAGATAGATGTTGACCTAAGGAAACAACTGAGCAGAAAAGGATGAGGAAGGGCATGTGGGAAGTGTCAGGCGGTGGTTAAATTTCTAGAAAGCCAGGTGTAAGAAGCGAAGGTCGAGTAGCTGCTTAAAAGAGTGAGTTGGACCAAAGGGGAAGAGTGGCAGATTAGCATACGGGTTCAGTGGCAAGATAACTACACACCTTAAGGAAAGTTGGAAGGATTTGGGAATTTTTGTGGACGGTGATTGGGTCTACGGGCTTGATTTGAAACATTGTCTATTATATGGCGGGAAATTGGATGCAACAGAAGGGTGTTGTTTGGCATGAAGAAAGATGCAATATAACCTTGAATTTGAAGAGAGTGTCACGCATTTAATTGATATCCATAAGGAGCTAACGAACTGGTTCAGTTGGTGAAAGAGAAGGGGCTCAGGATGGGTTATTTATGTCGGCGTATAACTTCCAGAGGTGGGTTATCTCTGGTGAGCAGGTCAGCAGTCGCGTGGTTAGTGAAGTTTCTGCGAAGAATTCTACTGACTATCCAGTAGTGGGTCGATTATGTGAATGTTGATAGAGATGCAGAGTGTTCATGAAATTCTAACAGAAGGATTTCGAGGGATTTGGAGAGTTGGTGGTGCAAGATCAGTTTGGCAAAAAAGAAAGAGTGTTAGTGGGTTCCCGATGTGTGTTAATTTTAGCTTCAAGCTAAGTGGGAGAGTCCCACCGCCTACGGTTGGATTGCATGGTCGTCTATTTGTGAGATTTCTGGTTATTAGCATATTGAGGGGTTTTTACGGCTAAGGAAAAAGAAAAAAAATGGTAATTTGAGCAAAGAAAATGATAAAGGTGTGTTATAGTTGACCTTATTGACTCATGTTTGGGCTTTGGGAAGATTCAGGACTTATGCTTCGTACAGAGATGATTTACAAGGGAAGTGATTCAGTCGGGTGCTTTATTAAGATGGGTGTTCATGTGCCAGCGGAGCCTTGGAGTTGATTATATTCGGGACCAATTCAAAGTGGGTGACTCTAACCAACGATCCTAGCAAATTTAAAGGTTAAAGTGCGGTGTCTAAGGATTTCAAGCTCGTAGTATGGTTAAGAATCGAGCTTTTGCAGCAGAGTGTGATAAAAGGCTCCAAGTTCTATGATATTTTCGGCTTGCAGTGTAGCATTCGAAGGAATGAGAGAAAATGGATTCGGATTCGTAGAAGAATTATCAAAATGGGTGTATCAATCGAAGATGCGGATGTGTGTGCAAGGAGGGCATGAAACAGTTCATGAGTTTTGAGACAACATGGTCTCGTGATACAAGGCCACTCAGGTAGAGTGCATATTGAATTGTTATTTGTTGACTGGAGTTATTATTATTTCTGAGTCAAGTTAAGGATAAATTAGAAGAAGTTACATTGGTTAGACATGGTTAAATCGGTATAATGATGGCAGTGGTCAGTTCCTCCAGCGTGGTTAGATTATGCATATGAATGGTGATGGTACGTGCGAGGCTTGACGGTTGTCGTAATTGTTTTTAATTGGGAGTAATCAAGTATTATGGCTTGTGATGTGTAGGCGGATCCCGGAAGGGTTATGGTGGCTTAGACCACTACTTGAGGATTTGCATATTCTGTAGTTATGATAATTCACTCGCGTGTTGCTATGGTTCTCTTGAAATGAGCTAAGAAAAAAAGTTTCTATATGATGAAATGTTTACCATATTAGTGGTTCAGGAGTTATGATGAAATTCTTGTGCTATCGCGTATTGGCTTGTTAGGTGCAGTGAGCGGTATGAAATTGAAAGTGGGGATCGAGGTTGCGGTTCGGTGTTGGCAAGGATGCCGCGAGCTAGGATGAGTAAGAAAGATATTTGAGTGTTTAGAGTCAGCTGGTATTGTCTTCAGTGTCACCTGAGATCGGTGTTTTGTGAAAAAGGTTTTGCATCCTGTTATGGATTCTCGATTGGAGTTACAACATTAGTGTGGCCGGTGGTATGGAGGTGCAGACTCGTTACCAGGTACATGGGCCGTGGAAGTGTATTCCACGGGAATATTGTATAAGTGTGGCAGGTAGTCACTTGATTGATTAGGGATTTAAACCAAGTATGAAGAATCTGGTAAGATTGCTTACTTGAGAATTTATGCATGGAGGGCGCTCAACTCATTTGGTTGTGGACTGGGGGAGTTTGTCCTGGCTATGATGGTTGTTCTTGTGTGTTAGGAGAAAAACTGGGATATTGTGGACCCAGGAAAGGCTATTAGCCTAGTTCGATGCGATCAAAATCGGCTTGAGGATTGTGAATGGATTTAAATATGGATGTGGGCTCTATATCAGGTCAAATATGTTCATTTCAGCATAGCTCTCTTCATGGAGGATATTCGGATGTTGGATGTTGTTTCGTCATCGACTATTTCATGTAATGTTATGTTGTGCCGTTGAGTTGTGAAACGGCTTGATAAATTTCTTATGTGTTGAGGTTCCACGTAGAGACGGGCTTACGTGAGCAGGATAGCTCTTTCGATTCAGTTCATATATCGCACCTCAGTTGTGCTTGAGTTTTGTAGCGTATGGTGCTATTTGTGTCCCCAGTGATGGTATTATGCACTTAGTGTGTTTGTGATTGATATTCGGTATTTCGTTGTAAAGAGCATTTTAGCTCGGTTTGTATCTCCTTATGTGAATTTTATGTGTGGATCGGGTGGCACGCCGCCACATGTATGTTATTTAGATTGGGTTGCATGCCACAACAATGTGATGATGAGTACGATTTTTATATTCTATTTTTGTGTGTTTTGTTTCCCCTTTTCTGAGGAAAATTCATATTAGTTACGCAGGAGGAGTAGTTCCTTCCAGAGTTCATTTTCCTTATGTATCACGTTTGAGTTATGGTTGGATGGCTCATTATGGCATCATGTGAGACTGTTGGTCATGTCTGGGGTGGCTTATTGCCTGAGCAACTCGTACTGGGTGAGGCGATATTATTGGATCTAGGATCACTGCAATTGGATTATATGAAGTATATTAAGGAGCAAAGATCAGTATTTGGTTCAGAATGAGGTGATGGTTCTTTTCAGGAGTATAGACTCAATGATTTGTTGACTCGGAAGTTGGTTATGAATTTCTACCCATCTCTTCCATCGTGGCGGTATTACAAAGGATTAGAATAGGATTTACATAGGTCGTGAGGTGCATTGGGAGCATCAAACCTATGGAATTTCGGCTATTTCCATCAGAGGATGTTATTATGGTAATGTATGTTATGCAGTGTATAGGGCGAATTTAGCAAAGGTACGCAATCATGTATCGGTGCATGGTATAGTGATTGATACGATGTTCGTATGTTTGGAGCACGCCTGGCAAAGTATTCCAGATGTTGGAATTGGGTTCTAAGATTATTTGTTTGAATAAATAAGGATATCTTCATATTTTCTCGAGTTAATGTGCTTAACTGAGTGGTGGTAGCACGAGTAGGTGCGTGAGGTGTTAACCAATGATTTCAGACAACTCCATCAGAGTTTTTAGCATGTTCGAGGACGAACGTATGTTTAAGTGGGAGAGAATGTAACGACCCGACCGGTTGTTTTGGGATCTAGCGCGTTGTTCAGTAGTTTGAGGCCATGAGTAGCTTCACTTCAGGTATTATGACTTATTCGCATGGCCGGAATTGAATTTCAGGAGTTTTGGAGTTGAATTGTACATGGAATTCTCCTTTCAGAAGGTGTGAGTTGGAAGATTGACTAAGATTTGATCCTTGAGTAAACGAACTCGGAACCGGGATTTGAATGTTCCAGTAGGTTCGTATGATGATTTCGGACAGGGCCGTATGTTCGAATCGGGTTTTGGATGATCTGGGAGTGTTACAGCGTCTATTGTGGAAGTTGGCATTTTGGAAGAAAATTCATAAATTAAGGTTGAAGTGCATTTCAGTGTTATCTATGTGCGGTTGGGATTTCGAGTCCGGGAATAGGTTGAAGTGAAATTCGTATGGTGATTCTGGTATTGGGAGCACGATCGGAAGTAAATTCGGAGGTCCCTAGGTCATTTTTGAGTCATTTGACTAAATTTCGAAATTTGAAGGATTTGAGAAGTTTGACCGGAAGTAGGCTTTTGGATATTGGGGTTCGATTCTGATTCTGGAAGTTGGAGTAGGTTCATAATGTTGAATATGACTTGTGTGCAAAATTTGGGGCAATCGAATGAGATTTGATAGGTTTCGGCATCAAATGTCGAACTTGGAAATTCTAAAGTTCATTAGGCTTGAATTTGAGTGTGATTCATGGTTTTGGCATTGTTTGATGTGATTTGAGGCCTTGAGCAGGTCCACATTATGTTTTGGAAGTGGTTGGTGTGTTTGGACGGGGTCCCGGGGGCCTCGAGTGGATTCCGGGTGGTTAACGGATCAAGTTTGGACTTGGGAGGAAAGATGAGGCAGATGTTATCTGGTGTGATCGCACATGCGCAAAAGGGGTCGCAGGTGCGAGGTCAGGGATGCGAACCAGTGGTCGGAGGTGCAGTGAGAGAAGAGGTTGCGGGCGCAGGTGCGAAGGCCAGTCCGCACCTACGAAGGCGCAGGTGCGAAGTATTGCTAGGCGGAGGGGATGCATAGGTGCGAGGTTTTGGCCGCACCTGCAAGGCCGCAGGTGCGGCAGTTCGACCGCAGGTGCGGCAGTTCGACCGCAGGTGCGGCAGTTCGACCGCAGGTGCGGAGGTCGGGTTTTGGAAATGTGTCATTTTAAAATGAGGGTTTGGCTCATTTTCACCACATTTCCTCCATGGGAGCCGAATTTGGAGCAAGCTTCGGAGTGCCATCTTCATCAATCGTAATGGGGTAAGTGCTTTCTTCACAATTTGAGTTAAATACATGAGTATATATGGATTTTAAAATGGAAATTATGGAAAACGTGGGTTTTGGGTAGAAGACCTATAAATTTATATTTTGGATTTTGGCCACGAATTTGGCCATGGAATTGAGAATAAATTTTGAGTTCGTGAGGTTATGGGTAAAGTTTACCTTCGAAAATTTCGGAATCCGGGAATGTGGGCCTGAGGGTGATCTTATCAAGTTTCTGGTCGGGGTTAGGAATTGTTATTAATTGTATTATAATGAGTAATTGAGTATATATTAATGGCTTTGCATAACTATTGGCTAGTTTGGAGAGTTGTGCATTGATTTGAGTCATCGGAAGGGCGTGGAATGCTGGTTATGGAACTTCGGAGCGAGGTAAGTCTCCTTTATAACCTTGTAAGAGGGAATTGTCCCCATAGGTGAAATAATTGTTTATGTGCTACTATTTGTGGGGGCTACGTACGCACGAGGTGACGAGAGTCCGTGCGTAGCTACTATTATACTTATGTCCGGGTAGTCTATGACCCGAAAGCATGCTATGCTTGACTTATTTGTAATCTCATTGACAATTTAAATTGCTTAAGTCACGTCAAATTAGTAAATGAATTTCTAAATAAGTTAAACTTTATTTTTTCTGAATCGTGAAAAATGAGAATTGACTTTCCCTTGGATGATTGTTTCCTGATAAAGTATGAATTGACTATTTGAATGTGTGTATCTATGAGTTGCGTCACAAGTATGATTCGCGAGCGAGGTAACTCTATTATTTATAATTGACCGCATCACACATATGATTCGCGAGCGGGGTAATAGATACATCTATGGTTCGCGTCATTCGACCCTCCGGCAGTGCAAATTTTAGATTATGTTGGACCGGGTCATTCGACCTCGGCATTACTTGCGCATGATATTTGCTGGGTACTTTCTGTAATTGACCCGCTTAAAGGCCTGGAAATATAAGTTGTCGATTGAAATGGCGGAGATTAGACTTCGTTTATATGAAAGAAGTTGTTCGTTCCTGTTGTTATTTCTTAATTAATCATGACATCCATGTTTAGTTTCACACTTGATTATGTTAATTTGATCTCTAGTATGTGTCAAAGTCGACCTCTACTCACTACCTTTTCGAGGTTAGGGGGATACTTACTGAGTACATTTTATTTTCGTACTCATACTACACTTGTTGTGCATTTTCGTTGCACAGGCAAAGGTATATCTACTGACCTAGCTTGACGCGGTGGCATGTTTGATATGGGGACTTAGGTGAGAAGCAACCTCTCGAGACGACCCGCATCCTGCAGAGTCCCCTTCAGAGTAATGTGTTGTATTTTCTTTACTGTCCCATTGGTATTTTGGACGGTTATTGTATCTCGTTTGTTTCCTAGAATTTCTTATGCACTTGTGACACCGGGTTCTGGGATGACTTTGGGGTTTAATTATTATTTGAATAGGTTAAAATATCATTATTTACTCAGTAATTTTCATTAGTTATTATTTAATGAAATGAAAAGAAATGGTTTCCAAACACTAAAAATTAGAGATTTAATCAACTTCTAGTATTGGCTTGTCTGACAGTGGTGTCCGGCGCCATCACGACCTTTAATAGGATTTTTGGGTTGTGACAATAAAAAACGGAAATAATGATGGATAAACATACAAATAAAGGTCAGATATTTACCCCCGTGTTGAGTAGATAACAACACCAGGAAAAGCACCTCAAACGGAGCTCTAGAACTCAAGATAAGCCCAAAATACTAAAAGTTTCGTTTTAAAACACTGGCAAAATGATTTTTCTTCATCTCCTTCGTGGGAGCCCTTCACGTTCGCGAAGAGAAATTTTTTCGCATTGACCGGTCAATCCAGGAATCCTTCTTTGCATTCACGGAACCTCTCTCGCGTTCGTGAAAAACAAAGTTTCGCACCAGAAACCAACAATTTTGTCCGACACAGAAATAGGCATAACTCTCTCATACGACATCGAAATTCGACGATTCTTGTTGCTATGACTCAATAATTACGATACGGATATAATGGTTAAATTCAATCACAAATAAAAGATCATTTTCTCAATATAGTTCCCTTTATGCCCAAAGAAACGAAGTCGAAATATCAAATAAGAGCGCGACACTACACAAACACCCCTAAAACACACCTGAGACCTTCGGGACCCCGTACAAGTACTCAAACCAGTACCAAAGCATAAAAAAACCTGCTCGAGGCCTCAAATCACACCAAAAAACATCAAAACTATGAATCGACGATCGAAACCTTTCTTTAAACTTTCAAACATTCAAACTTCGACGAACGCGTCCGCTTCATACTTAAACATTCTGGAATGATGCCAAAGTTTACGCACAGGTCACAAATCACGATACAAACCTATTCCAAGGATCGGAACCTCAAACGGATGTAGATAACACCAAATTCTACTTCAAATCAAACTTAAGAAATTTTAAAACCTTCAAAATGCCAACTTTCCATAATAAGTGCCGAAATGCTCCCGGGCGACCCGATACTCAACCCGAACATACACCTAAGTCCGAAATCATCATATGGAACTTATGGAACCTTCAAATCCCGATTCCGAGATCTTTACTCAATAGTCAAACCTTTGTCAATTTTTCCAACTTAAAGCTTCCTAAACTAGAATTTTCTTCCCAAATCAACTTGGAGCTTCCCGAAATTCAATTCCAACCACACGTACAAGTCAGAAGACCTGAAGTGAATCAAATAAATGCCTCAAACCGCTGAACGATGCGCTAGAGCTCAAAATGACTTGTCGGGTCGTTACAGGTCAAATATTCACTTAAATGTATCATCCGCCTTTTCCGACCAAAGTTGGTCGAAAATCTACAAATTAGAGCCCTAGAAGCGAGATTTCTTCCCCATTTCTCTATCTATCATTCTCTCCTCCACCTCCTCCACCTTAAGGAGATTTAAGCCAAATCCACTCAAAATCTATTCCTACTTCCATTCTCCCCCAAAATCAAAGCTCAAAATCCTCCCCATTACCATCTGCTGCTACATTCTTCTCCTCCAGCAATGCCTCACCACGTACTGCTCTGCTTCCGCTGCCATTTCACACCCCGAACTTGGAGGACGAGACTGGCACCCAGTTCCTCACCTATCCTTGTGTACCAACTTGCGACTAAGGGACTCTGAACATATAATATCACCATTTGGCCATGGACCATATTGCAAGAATATTTGCGAGCGCTGACTAAACATCAATATAAAGCTGGGCTGACAAGCCGTCATAACTACTACAAGTGTCAAACCAACAAAATATACATACAAGGCTTACAAGCCCAACATACTACACTAACTGACATGATATGTCTACAAGCCTCTACTGATGGATGTACTATGATCGGAACAGGGCCCCACCCTATCCATAACATATATATACATATATACACAAGATGTACATAAAACTCTAGACCCGGCAACTCCGAAGGACGCGGAGCTTACCGACGAAGTTGAACTGGGGAAACACCTACTGAGGAGGTCTACCCATTTGTCTAGCTGAATCTGCACGCATGAAATGCAGCGTCCCCAGAAAAAGGGACGTCAGTATGAAATAATGTACCGAGTATGTAAGGCAACATAACAATTGAAATCTGAAACTGAACTAATAATATAATAACTGAAAGTAACTGGGAGTCAAAGATAATCTGATGATATGTTTACCTGTTGATACCTATTCAACTCTCTCAATATAGTAAGTAAAATAGTTGTTTGTCCTTATAGGACTCGGTATATATATAATTGATCTGCCGTAGTAGGCTCGCTCATAGGCGCTCGGCCATACTAGGCTCTGTATCTCGTCCATTCTAGGCTCACTCATAGGTGCTCGGCCATAGTAGACAATACTCAATTAGATATAAAGTCCTGATAAGGGAGAATACTGTAACTTATGAGACTGGGATAATGTACATAAAATTGGGAGTATGAACTTATCTTTATGCCTCGTTATTAAACATGTGTAGTTACGAGATCATGCTAAAATGAAAGAAAGTTTAGCCTTAACATACCGAAGTCGATTCTCTTGAAAATACCTCTAACACACGTTAATGACGACAAAACACGTGACGGCGGATCGAAGGAGGGGAAAATCCATATGATATTCTTGAGAAAGATTGCACCATACTTCCTTAGAATTACAAAATCCCATTGCTATTACCTTATGAGATCTCGTATGAATTTGTTGTAGCTTCGTCCATAACTTAGTAAATATAAGCATTCCTCTTTAAAGCTTATGAATAATATTATTAAGTAGGAATGGAATGCTTTTTTAGTACAAGCAAGGAAATGATTATGGTCGTAACATTTTTGGCTTTCTTGATAACATTTTTTAACCAAATGACATAAAGTGCTTATCTATTTAAAGATTGCCATCTTACAAATTATTTAAGATTCACCTAATGGCCCTTATATGGATGACACGTTAGGGGAAATTTTCCACTTAACAATAATCCACTTAATTTCTTAATTAATTTGTTAATTCCCCCATTAACCAATAATTACTCGATTATCTACATAATTAGGAATTATCTCAAATTACTTAAAAGAATACTCAATTTTAACACACTTCATACATATTAATATCATGGTCATGTGGTATCTTATATGGCACTAGTCCATAAATACCGAGTATTATAGCTCGAACCATATTTTATCCCCAAATTGTCCAACTCCAGCGAAACTCTTTTTTTTTTCGATTCGCTTACCCTCTCACCTTCATGAATTTACTTATCACTTGCTTGAAATAGCATAATGCTTATAATCTCAAAATAAGCTCATTCTTAAACTTACGTTGCTTAACTTACGACGAAACATTAACGTGCGAAAATGTGGGATGTAACATCTAATTCCCGAGCATTAATCAATTCACTTATGGAATACTTTCACATACAAAAACACGGGGTGTAACATCATTCCTCCCTTTGGAACATTCCTCCTCGAAAGTTGACTGATGCACTTATCATTTTCATAACCTATGTCTTCTGAATACTTTAGTACTCTCCTTGCCATCTAGGAAACGGTTCTATTAATAAATCCAAAGGCCAAGGCATTCCCCCCTTTATGCCTCTTTCTCACACCATGACTTGTGGTCAGAATCCTTCCAATCTCATAATTGTTGCTACCTTCTATCACGTAGCATGTACGACTCTGACCCTGTGAGTGCGCCTATGCAATTCTTCTCTCTTTTTTCCCCAGCTTTTAGCCAATCTCTAGGTCATACATGTAAACATATATAGAGCTTGTCAAGATTACCTTTGGGCATTTATAGGTAACTGAAGTTCTTCACTTGGTACTTTGTTGAACTTACGAATATTTTTATATCTCACTTCATAGACTCAGTTATACATCCATATGACTTTAATGTATCTAAGTAGGTCATACTATACCATAACTCTTACTTCGATTTGTCGCGCTACCAAACTCTAGGTTACTTTTGTTGCTCATCCTATATGTATAAATCTATGTCCTTTAATGCTTCCTCATTACTGTTCATCTTAAGAATGACGGCCTAATCTCAACTCATACTTTGTGACTTTTGTCCATCCATTGTTGATTCACCTCCATTTTGATCTACAATCTACTACTGATAACTTGAAACCTCTTACGTAATACATTGCCACTAGGGCTTACGTCTCATCGGAAGTTATTAGACTAATCCACCTGGGGCGATAGTATACTTCCATACCCATATTTTATAGCATCTCAATGTGATTCACCTTACTTGGGTATTTTCATCTCGTATGATTGATGAAACCCCTTTTTTTATTTCTTCAAATCATTACTTAATCGAAGGCCCAGCGTCATCCTTTATCTATCACAATTACACATTTATTCTACTACCAAAGAAGCATTCCATCTTTTCTAAATGCTATTAGTCTTAGACTCATTTGAGTTCATTTAGGCTATACTGAGCTTTCTATAACTTAGAGAAACCATCAGCTCTCTTGTTTTTCATGGGCTTAATCTCGAGGACTTATCCATTTTCGTCACCTTCTTACTTGCCTTTTCTTATCCTTACTCCTGTCTTTCTAAAACCTTTTCGCTCTACCATACTTTAGCTTGCGACCTACACATATTATTAATACTACTCGCAACATTCCTTCAACTTTATTGCACCATAGATTTCCTTATGTTATTCTGGAACATCAAGCGAGACATCACATCGTCTCCAACTGTTCTTTACTCTCTTGACTAGATCTCTCGGTGCCTAGAAACTACAAGTTGGAAGATATGCCACTAACGATGATGCTATCATTCCTGGATACTGAATCCCCGCCACTTCTAGCCTTCTATCTGCAGTAAGGACTATTCACAACCTTCTGCATTTAAGTATCTCGTACGTTGTTTATTTTTACCATACTTACCTTAAAATATCGAATCACATCTTCTATCTCTTTCATGACCTCCTTTCCACAGAGGTATAATTCATATTCACAACTTGAAGTTCTATTATCATACTTTCACCTTTGGTGTTTACATAATCCGGTGAGAGCTTCATACTAACTTCTTATAAAGATGATACTTTTCTAACTGGCTTTGTCGTAGAGCCTTTATAGAATATGGCTAGTGTACTATCTCTCTTGTACCTATGATATTAAGAGCGATTCTGCAATGTCCTCAATAAAAATTTCTATAATTTTCTTGGTCCAATAATCAGACTCCTGATTTACTTTGTTGATGTAACTCTTTAGTTTCCTCTTCCTTATGATCAGCCTTCATGTAGGCTTAAGCTATCTTCTGATCTGCGGCTCATTGTATTGCTTTAGCCTTTCATGGACGCTATGGAATATCCAGGATACAATCTTTTAACAATTCAATCCCTTGTTTATGACCTGGACTCAGTTCTTTCTTTTAACTCATACCGGAGTCTTCTACGGATGTATGAATGTCACTATATATACTGCATGGATAATATTCCGAAATCGTAAGTGCATTCATGACGTAACTAACTCTGGATCACTAATCGAATAATTCCTTTTGTTCCTTCTCAGCTTTCTTTAAACGTAGGCAATTACTTTTCCTGGTCTTTCTACCCCCTTGTTGTGTGCATACTTATCTTATCTTAGTACCCATACATATTGGAATTCCATATCACTCATATGATCTTGAATATCACTTCTGATTTTTACTTCCTGTCCGTTAGCCATGGTAGGTACCACTTTCTTATGGAGTGCATACAACATTGTTGTGAGATTGTTGTTATAAGATCACTTCCTCTTTAGGTCACTGAGCTTAGGTTGAAGCCTTCTTCCTTACTTTCTCAACTAGTCTTTCATTGTAGAACTTAGGGAGGATCCTCTGATTCTTGCAAGGCTGCGCTCTTATTACATCGTTTACCCGGCTGAATTTTTTATGTTCTTTCTTACTTGTAATTATCCTTAGTTACTTACCTCCACGCCCTTGTGCTTGTAGGGTTTCTTCTTAACTGATATTTGATTGTCTTCCCAGTGGCACTCTCTTTTATTTTCGTAACAATCATACGGTACCCTTAACCACTCCAACTCCTATTTGAATATATCCCAAGTATTGCAATGTCATATCTGCGAGACTGAATTCCCCATATTGGGGTTCACTATGTATATCTTGCACGATCTGTTGATTCATCTATATCCTCTTGTCTAGACATAGCTAGGATCTTCCTGAGTCAACTACTAACTACTCCTTGACCCATTCTCATATCAATATTCCACATAATCTTTCTTGGGTTATTTCCTTTGTCTTAACTTACGTCTCGCACTGGCTCCTTAGTTATCAATAAAATCTCGGGCAGGAACCCTTATTCCCCCTCCTTGACGTCGTGTTTGCATAATGTTATAGAATCGTAGCATACATATAGGATTTGAATAAGTGCAATCTCATAACTTTCTCATTTTTATCGCATTCTTCCTTTACCATTCCAGAGTTACTTAATTCTGACTTAATGCTACACCACTCCATATTCCCCCTTTTTGGGATAATACCAAGATTTAGCGCTACGACAATCCACCTATAAATGTTTTACCTCTTCATCTTTGGTTTCCTTTCCTATCATCGATGACCCTTAGTCGCCTTGGGTAATCCTTCTGTACTAAGTATAACAAAATTCCTTAATCACGAGGGTGACACTTAGTGTAAATGGAACATATAGTCCTTTAAGATTAACTTTGTTCGCATTGCTTACTTTAGGGAAGCGTCTTCCTGAATGACCATTCTCTGAATTTCTCATGAATCTTCTTCTCTTGTCTATTCTATTATCTCCAGAACGAAATCTGAAATTCTCATGATGTCGACCATGATCAAATCACTCAGTCCGTAATCCATGTTTAGTTTATCTTGTTCGCCAGCCCATACTGATTCCAATTACTCTGAAGGTCTAGATTTCCCTTCTGGCAATCACGTTAGACTCACGAACTTATTTCTCGAAATAAGAATATGACTTTGTGGCCTATACTCTTTTGTTGTCTCAAGGACTATCACCTCTCGTTTCTTCCTTCACCTGACTATAGACTCTTTAATACTGTCATATTTTTTATCTGCCGCTGTCATCCATGTATCACATCTTACTCATAATGGTTCATTAACTTTGTTCCTATTTCGCTGCTAATATTTCTACCTATCACTTTATTTTGAAAACTTCAACAAGACATTATTTTACTTTTAGCTCCCCTTACTTCATCCATTGGCTCTTCGGTTGCCTAACATTCTTTCTCTACAAGGGACGGGAGCCATGCTAAG
The DNA here is from genome assembly GCA_005239505.1 of Nicotiana paniculata. Lineage (NCBI taxonomy): Eukaryota > Viridiplantae > Streptophyta > Magnoliopsida > Solanales > Solanaceae > Nicotiana > Nicotiana paniculata. Next base: position 49,072 of record ML300976.1, read on the forward strand.
GTAATATTTATTCCTTCGAGGATTCCAGTGCTTGTCTTTGAACATTGTAGTATTCATATCTAGTTGTACTATTCTAGATTGAACCATATGGGTGTCTCACAAGGATATATGTTAGCACATTTGCAATATCCTTCGGAAATGTCAACTAACGGATACAATCCATCCAACATTTTGGGTTTCTTTAACCCCAACTGGATCATGATATCCTGTCCTTCTCTTAACTATATTTGTTGGCTCCCATGGAGCATAACTAAGATATGTGTGGCCAATTGTACATATCTCTCTTACAATTGAAGGTAACTCAGAATACTTATATTTCTCTTCTTGAATCATAAATACTGTTAATCTTCATTAACTGTGTACCTCGTACCATTCTTACCTTGCTACTTTTACTTGTTGAACTTTGTAACTATCTTCTGAATCTCTTATTTCCTTTCACCATAAGGGTGGACATACATTCTTTCCTTAGGGCTCCTTTTCCATAAGTGACACGTCTTAGTACACACATGATCTGCTGGAGACCTTACATTTACTCATCATAAGCATGATGCTAAATCGAGTTCCTCTGACTCAACTCTTCCACGTACTCATTCAATCCCTTACCAACCGTCTTTTACATATAGGCATCAACGTATTATGAATAAGATAGAGGTTAGGAAATTGAGTTCTTACAACTGAGCTCTACCACATGATCTAGAGTAAGAAGAAAGAGTGACAGTCCTAAATGCCATGTAGACTCCTGCTTATAAGTGTGGTACACGACACACCCATAAAAAAGATTCTAGTAGACACGGCTTGTAGACTCCCTAGGACAAAACTGCTCTAATACACTTTTGTCATGCCCCGAACCTGGGGGCGAAACCGTCACCCAGTGGCTCACCTATCCTTGTGTACCAACTTGCGACTAAGGGACTCTAAACATATTCACACTTTGGCCATGGGCCATATTTCAAGATAATTTGCGAACATTGACTAAACATCAATATAAATTTGGGACGACAAGGCCGTCATAACTACTACAGTTGGAAAACCAACAAAATATACATACAAGGCTTACAAGCCCAACATACTACACTAATTGACAGGATATGTCTACAAGCCTCTACTGATGGATGTACTATGATCATAATAGGGCCCCGACCTATCCGTAACATATATATAAATATATACACAAGATGTACATAATACTCTAGACCCGGCAACTCTGAAGGACATGGATCTTACGGATCAAGTTGAACTCGGGCAACACCTACTGAGGAGGTCTACCCGTCTGTCTGGTTGAATCTGCATGCATGAAATGCAGCGTCCCCAAAAAAGGGACGTCAGTACAAAATAATACACCGAGTATGTAAGGCAACATAATAACTAAAATTTGAAACTGAACTAATAATATAATAACTGGGAGTCAAAGATAATCTGAAGATATGCTTACATGCTGATACTGGTTAAACTCTCTCAATATAGTAATGAAAATAGTTCTCTGGGCTTATAGGACTTAAATATATAACTGCTCTGCAGTAGTAGGCTCGCTCATAGGTGCTCGGCCATACTAGGCTCTGTATCTCGGCCATTATGGGCTCGCTCATAGGCACTCGATCACAGTAGGCTCGGTATATAACTTACCATCTGATCAGAGGTTTCCCAATAGGGGTCTGCCCATCGACTATAGCTCGATAGTGGTGAAAATAATATAATATTATATATATAGAGAGAGAGAGAGCATGTGCTCTCTTGACTAGAAGAAGACAATACTCAATTGAATATAAAGTCCCAAATAAGTGAGAATAATTTAACTTATGAGACTGGGATAATGTACATAAATTCGGGAGTATGAACTTCTCTTTATGCCTCATTATTAAACACATATAGTTAGAGGTCATGCCAAAATGAAGGAAACTTTAGCCTTAACATACCTGAGTTGATTCTCTTGATAATCCCTCTACCACACGTTAATGGCAACAAAACATGTGATGACGGATCGAAGTAGGCGAAAGTCCATATGATATTCTTGAGAAAGATTACACCGTACTCCCTTAGAATCACAAAATCCCGTTGCTATTACCTTATGAAATCTCGTATGAATTTGTTGTAGCTTCATCCATAACTTGGCAAATATAAGCATTCCTATTTAAAGATTATGAATAATATTATTAAGTAGGAATGGAATGTTTGCTTACTACAAGCAAGGAAATGATTATGGCCGTAACATTTTTGGCTTTCTTGATAACTTTTTTAACCAAATGAGATAAAGTGCTTATCTCTTTAAAGATTTCATCTTGCAAATTTATTTAAGAGTCACCTAGTGGCTCTTATATGGCTTCAATGTTAGGGAAAATTTCCCACTCAACAATTATCCACTTAATTCCTTAATTAATTTGTTAATCCCCCATTAACCAATAATTACCTGATTATTCACATAATTAGGAATTATCTCAAATTACTTAAAATGCTACTCACTTTTAACACATTTCATACATCTTATTATCATGGTGATGTGGTATCTTATATGGCACTGGTCCATAAATACCGGGTATTATAGCTTGAACCTTATTTTATCCCCAAATTATCCAACTCCAACGGAACTCTTTTTTTTTCCGATTCGCTTACCCTCTCACTTTCATGAATTTACTTATCACTTTCTAGAAATATCATAATGCATATAATCTCAAAATAATCTCATTCCCGAACTTACGTTGCTTAACTTACGACAAAACTTTAACGTACGAAAATGCGGGATGTAACATTCTATTCCCGAGCTTTCATCAATTCACTTATGGCATACTTTCACGTATGAAAACACGGGGTGTAACACACTCCCGCTGCCTTTTCTTCCACAACCTACTCCCTTCTCACCACTGCTCAACCGCAGCTGCTTCCACCACCTGAAGGTTAGTCACCTAATTTTTTTTAAGTTACTATAATTCTTAAAACTTAGAGTTTAATTTATTATTCTATTTTTGTTTATTAATTTTAAAAATAATTTATTAATGTAGGGTTTAATTTATTTTTCTACTTTTGTTTATTTTTCTTAGAAATAATTTATTAATTTAGGGTTATTTTTCTATTTTTGCTCTATTCTGTTAGAAATTTAGTGTTTATTAGTCTAGGGGACACTAATATTATTCTATTAGTGTTTATTGATTTAAGAAAATTAGGCTTAACTAATTGTGTTTGTCTACTTGAATGTGTTAACAAATTATTATTGAATAAGTTAGACTAATTGAATGTGTTAAAAATTTATAATCTTCACGAGTTAGTCTAATTACAATTGATACTAGTGTTTTCAATCTTGCAAGTCTTTCAATTATATTTCCCGTTTATGGTCTAATTGAATTTGAAAATAACTTATCTAGGGGTATATGAGAACATTAAAATTAATATGCACTCAAATTAATTAAATTAACTATTTTGTAACTAAAGTTAATTATGTAACTTAAACTATAAATAATTTGAATACTCAATTAATATAACATGCAATTTATTTGTTCTTTGTGTAGATGGAATATCGTAGTAGGATGTATAATAAGAATGATCCTAATCGTCAACTTTTCAGGGAGGAATTTATTGAAGTGGTTAATGAATTTATTAGGCATGCAATGTCACTTGAACCATTTTGAATAGGAGGGATGATTAGGTGTCATTGTGTGAAGTGTAAGTATTTGTATTTTTTTGGATCGAAGGATGTTAAGACTCGTCTTTATTAAAAAAGATATATGGATAATTATTTTGTGTGGACTAGTTGTTGAAGAAAGTAGTAGGTCGGTGGGGAATAACGTTCAACATCCTAGATACCATGAAATGGTTGTGGATGCTATTGAGATGCACTTTGAGTTTAAACCCTATGGAAGTTTTGAAAAAGCTCCTAATGAAGAAGCAAAACATTTTTATAAACAGTTAGAGACCGCTAGTCGTCCACTAAGTGAAGGGAGTATGCACTCTCAGTTGTATGTTGCAGTTAGTTTATTAAGTATCAAATCAAATACCAATATTTCTCAAGTGGGAATGGGTTCTTTCATTGGCCTTATGAGTGAACTAGTTGACCCAACTTTCAACATACCTGAAGATTTCTATAAGGCTAAAATATTTGTTTCTAAGTTAGGACTCTCGTCTATGAGAATCTATTCTTGTGAAGATGGTTGCATGTTGTACTATAAGAGTGATGCACCCTATGCGACTTGGAGTGAATTTCCACTGGAGCTCATGCAGAAAGTTTTCAACCAATTTAAGGTTTTAATACTATTCTTATCTATTTAAGCATTATATTAATAATATTTTCATCTAACGTTATACACTTCATTTGCAGACTAAGTGTGCTTTGGAGGGAAGGCATAACATCGCCATTCTTGAAAATTTTGAGTTCATTTATGGGAGGATCTGCTGAAGCAGTGGACCACTGAGAAATATGAAAGAGGAGTGAACATGGAAAGAATGTCCGAGCATCTGAGAAGGGTGGCTCCTTACCCAGTATGGGTGCAAGGAGCATGGGGACTGCAAGGAGGTTGGTAGTAATTCCTTAAAATATTTAAATCTATTTTTATTGAACTATATTTATATATTTTAATTTAGTTAACATGTTTTATTATATTTGTAGGAAACAAATACGGGAGGAAGATGAATCATGATGAGTTCTTCATGGAGACTCACATCCGGAAGAAGAAGGCACCGATAGATACAACTAGATGGGTCGAGGACCGGCAGAAACTACATATGTAAATTTCATAACTACTATAATTTGAAATTAATGTTTATAATATTATATAGTTAATAATTTTCTATCTTCTAAATAAAGGGTCGCCACAAGACTAATGTGGAGTTACACTCAGATCTTACCACTGAACGAGCAAGGCGACCGACCACCCCTTTAGAAGAAGCACATAATCTATGGTTGGATGTTGTCGGTGGTCCTAAAAAGGGAATAGAATATGGCCTTCCAGAGAAATCATTTCGGCGATACAGAGATGGATTGCAAGGTATAGGGACTTCCACCCAGGGCGAGGCAATTGATAAGTCAACTCTCTCGGCTATGGAGAAAAAAATCGCAAAGCTGACAGCAGAGCTTGAAGAGACAAAGGCTAGAGGAAAAAAAAGAGAGATAAACAATTTGATACCCTTCAAGTTCAGCTAGAAAAGAGGGACCAGCAATTTATGTCCTTCAAGGTCAGCTGGCCAATCTTCTTGCTAGTGGTGCTTTTCTGATTCCCCGGTCTCATGAGTTTTTCCCAGATGCTAATCCTTCTTGTCGTGATCCTTCGAACCATGCCAACGATGAAGTTTCTTGTAGTGGAGATGGATATGGAGATGGTGTAGTGTAAAACGCTCATTGAATGACGTTTTAACTTTTAACTTGTGAAACGTTTTGTTATTGGGTATTTTGAAACTCTATAAATATTGTTAATATAGTTTTGATAGTTGTTATTGGTTGAATGGCAGAAATGTAATAATGCCATTGGAGGTGATTGGTTGTTGGCAGGTGGTGCAACTATAAAACAACTGTATTCTGCCAAAAACTCACCCAGAAAACCGATCACATACTGACGAAGTCGGTCAGAAATGTTCAATTGAATTTTCACGAAACTTAAATTTAGCAACCGAATTTGGTCGGAATTTTTGATTTTACATTTTAAATATTTTAATATTACCGACCGAATTCGGTCAAAAATGAATAATTTTTTAAAAAATGAAAAATTAAAATTTCGACCGAAGTCGGTCGCTAATTTAAAAAAAATTAAAAATTATTTTAAAGACTACCGACCTAATTCGGTCGGTAAATTTTATTTTGTGTGAGATTATTTGGTCAAAGTTCGTTGAAAATTACCGACCGACTTTGGTCGGAATATCGACCATTTGCGGTCGCCTCGCATTAGTGATCGTTGTTTTTTTTGACGAATTGAAAATGGTCGGAAAGTCAATTTTTCTTGATTACCGACCGATTTCAGTCGATTTTTCTTGATGCTTTTTGCTAGTTTTCTAGTAGTGCTAGAACATTAACAGTGAAAAACATAAACTATGTCTATGTGTACGGGTAAAATCGGGGGCAATGTCCACCCTGATTCCTAGGTGAGAGAACGAAGAGGGGAACACGGACACGCGACATTGTTATCGAGGCTAGAGACCCGAAGAGACAAGGGAAGCATGAACGATATGTCCGACATTGAATGCGGCAAAGCGACGCACCCCGAACCGAGTATGACTTCTAGACTACGGGAGACGCGATGGACGATTATGCACAATTGATAGAGGGCCGCAATGTTTGCCCTCAATCGGATATCACAGTGCGAATCTCACTCGGTATTGATTGTGGATCATCAATTACCGAGAAAAGAAGATTTTTACCTTTTTAGACTTCTACTAAGACTGAAACTCTCCTACTATATAAAGGGGAGGTTTTTCATTTCTTCTGACACATTTGTAACACGCAAATCAAAGCAATACAAGTTTACTTTATGCCTTTTAGCTATTATTAAAGTTTTTTCTCATTTGTTATGTTCCTCATTCTTGATTGGGCTCGAACCGAGGGTCCAACCAAGGACGGGGTAATTGGTCAGTCTACGTTCGGGCTTGGCCAAAATATTCCAATTGGTTTGAACATTTATTTCATATCTAACTCATTTATTTGATATTCATAATTATTCGCGTTGAACTAAATCACATATCCTTAAAACCGTGTATAAATTTAATTGTTACTCAATTTTGGGGTATACAGTTTGGCGCCTACCGTGGGCCTAAGAATAATAGTGGTGATTTTATACGAATGTCCATAACACACCCTATTTTACACTTGTTCTTTGAGGTCTTAATTTCAGGTCAGCCCAAAAAATGTTAAACTCTCAGTCTACTCACTTAAACATTGATGCTGAGTCTGGCCATCACGTTGAAAATAATGATTTGGTTCCAAGCAACGATGTGCCTCGTGTCAATCCTAACGGTGTCCCAGCCACCGACCCGATCGATGCTAAGTCGCACCCTCGATATTGAAGGGCCCGAACTCCAATAAGTTTATCCAGAACCCTTTTCCTCCGAGCGCAGTGCCAAAGCCGATCCCAAAGAGGTTTGGTATGTCCAACATCTCCAAATATAATGGGACCATGAATCCAAACGAGCACGTAACCTCATATAAATGCACGATCAAGGAGAACGACTTGGAACACGATGAGATTGAGTCGGTGTTACTGAAGAAGTTTGGGGAGACTTTGTCCAAGGGAGAAATGGTATGGTATCACAACTTGCCCCCAAATTCCATTGACTCGTTTTCTATGCTTGCAGGTGCTTTCGTAGAGGCCCATGCCGGGGAAATCATGGTCGAGAACAGAAAGTCAGATCTTTTAAAGGTCAAGCAAAGGGATAATAAGATGCTCCAGGATTTCGTGTCAAGGTTCCAAATGGAACGGATGGACCCACCACCAGTTGTAGCGATTGGGCCATTCAAGGCATTCACTCAGGGGCTAAACCCCTAAAGTTCCTTAGCCTCTCAACAACTAAAAAAAAATTTGGTGGAGTACCCGGTGATAACCTGGGCCGAAATCCACAATAGGTACTAGTCAAAGATCAGGGTCAAAGACGACCGTCTCGGGGCCTCTTCTAGGTCTGTTTACCCCATTAGTGCCGACGATAGATTTAAGAGGTCCATTGATCAAGAACCAAGACCAGTCCGAGATCGATATCAACCATACATCACGGACCGAAGGGGAAAGGGATGTGAGCGTCATCCCGCAAGGAACGAGAGGATAAATGATCGAGGGCTCGATGGCCGAGGCCTGATAAGCAAAAAATGGGTTTGATAGGCCGTTCTGGAGCATGGAAGGACCGAGATTGTCGGAATACAACTTCAACTTGGATGATGCCAGCATCGTGTCAGCCCTATGAAGCATTAAAAAGACCAAGTGGCCCTGACATTTGCAGTCCAATCCTACCCAAAGATATCCAAATTTGATGTGTAAATATCACGGCACTCACAGTCACATGATCAAAGATTGCTGACAGTTAAGAGAAGAAGTTTCCCGATTATTCAACAACAGGCACCTCCAAAATACCTGAGTGATCGATCCAAAAACCACTTCATGAAAAGGGATGCCAACAAACAGGTCGAACAAGAGGAGCGCAAAATGTCATCAATATGATCATCGGAGGAGTCGATGTCACCCAAGATCAATGATATAATGCACGAAAGTATATATCGCAAGGGACAAACACACCTGGGATTTTGTTCCGGAGGGAGCCATTTTGTTCAGCGATAAAGATGTCGAAGGCATCGTACATCCTCACAATGATGCCCATGTAATATCCGTAATTATCAATAAATATCGAGTTACACATGTGCGGGTTGATCTAGGTAGCTCGGCCAACATCATCAGTTCAAGGGTCGTACAGTAATTGGGGTTACAGGACCAAATTGTGCCAGCAGTCCGGGTATTGAACGGGTTTAACATGGCGTGTGAGACCACTAAAGGAGAAATAACCTTGCTAGTAAACACCGCCGGGAATATCCAAGAAATAAAGTTCTATGTGATCGAGGGGGACATGAGGTATAACACTCTATTCAGAAGGCCATGGGTTCACAATATGAGGACATCACCCTCGACCTTGCACCAAGCATTGAAATTTCCCACATCGGGGGGAGTCAAAATGGTATACACAGAATAGTCGGCTGCAAAGGAGATGTTCGTTGTCGATTAGATAATCTCGGCGCCCGCGGTTTTGCCATCAAGGAACACAAAACTGACCAAACATGAGGAGATAAAATTACAATCATTGATATCGACCTCAGCCAAACCGGAGAAACATGAGGAACAAGAAGTAGGCGAGAACGACGATTACGGATTCCCGAGATCATTTATAGCCCCTGATGACACCAACGCTACAAAATTGACATTTGAAGAGTTGGAGCAAGTCATATTAATCAAACACCCACCAGATCGAAAGGTATACCTGGTCACTGAATTAACCCCTCAGCTCAGGAAAAAATTTATTGATTTTCTTAAAGCTAACATCGATTGTTTTGCTTGGTCCCATCTTGACATGACAAGGATTCCATCAGAGATAACCACTCACAAGCTAAGTTTTGGCCCAAAGTTCTATCTGGTTAAGCAGAAGAGGAGGCCACAGTCCAAGATCAAACATGCATTCATCAAGGATGAGATATCCAAACTTCTAAAAATAGGATACATCTGGGAAGTTAAATACCCGGGCTGGCTAGCTAACATAGTGGTAGTGTCTAAAAAGGGAAATTAACTAAGAATGTGTGTGGATTACAAATACCTAAACAAAGCATTCCTTAAGGATTCTTTCCCTTTTCCCAACATCGATCGAATGATCGATGCGACGGCCGGGCGCGAGAATAAGCCTTCTCGATGGCTACTCCGGGTATAACCAAATTCTGATGGACCTGGACGATCAAGAAAAGACTTCTTTCATTACCAAATTTGGCACCTACTGTTACAACGTGAGATTAAAGAACGTCGGTGCCACCTACCACCACCTTGTAAACCGGATGTTCGAAGAACAAATAGGGAAATCAATGGATTAGTATATTGACGATATGTTGGTGAAGTCCCTACGAGCAGAAGACCATTTGGAACATTTGCAGGAAACCTTCGACATACTAAGGAAATATAACATGAAGCTAAACACGGAGAAGTGCACATTCGGGGTCGGTTCGGGAAAATTCCTCGGGTTCATGGTATCCAATCGGGGAATTAAAATCAACCCCGACAAAATAAAGGCCATAGAGGAAATCACCGTGGTGGAAAACGTCAAGGCAGTTCAAAGATTGACGGAGCGTATAGCCGCATTGGGTCGGTTCATCTGAAGGTCCTCAGACAAGAGCCATCGATTCTTTTCACTATTCAAAAAGAAGAATAACTTTTCCTGGACGCAAGCAATCTGTGGAAGAACTCAAAAAGTACCTGTCGAGCCCTCATGTTGCACACTCTGAAGGCGGAGAAACAAATGTACCTCTACATGGGGGTTTCCAAGGTGGCGTTAAGTGGTGTCTTAGTCCGGGAGGAGGAAGGTACGCCATTTCCTATATACTATGTCAGTATAACTCTAGGCAAGGCTGAATCAAGGTATCCTTTCCTGGAAAAGTTAGCGCTCACTTTGCTAAACACTTGCTGGAAGCTAAAGACATACATTCAATGCCATCATATACGTGTCGTAACCTCTTACCCACTGAAAAATATCATGCATATGCTTGAGCTCTGGGGACGATTGGCCAAATAGGCCGTGGAGATTAGCGGATACAATATCGAGTACCGACCCTGAACCGCCATAAAATCTCGAATTTTGGCAGACTTCGTACAAACTTTATGCTAGCCTTAATACCCGAAGTCGAAAGGGAACTACTACTCACCTCGGGGACTACTTCGGAAATTTGGACCCTCTTCATCGACGGTTCCTCTAACGCGAAGTGGTCCGGGCTAGGTATCGTTTTAAAATCACCTAGAAGGAGTATAATTACGCAGTATATTAGAAATGTAAAATTGACTAACAATGAGGCCGAGAGTGAAGCCATCATTGCAGGTCTAGAGTTGGCTAAGAGCCTTGGGGCCGAAGTGATCGAAGCTAAGTGCGACTCCTCCTAGTGGAGTCAATGGAAGGTTCGAAGTAAAAGAAGAATGAATGTATAAGTACCTGACAAATTTCAGGTAATCCTACACCAATTTAGGGACTGGACCATGCAGCATGTACCCCGAGATCAAAACAGTGAGGCCGATGCACTAGCTAAATTAGGGTCGTCGGTCGATTCTGATGAATTCAGCTCAGGAGCAGTGGTGAAACTAATGAATTCGGTGATAGAAGAAGGTATGCCAAAGTTAACTCAATGAGTTTAATTTGGGATTAGAGAAACAATGCATAGACTACTTGAAGATAGGAAAATTGCCTTCAGATCCCAAAGAATCAAGAGTCCTGCACACCAAAGCTGCCAGATTTAGCTTGGTCGAAGCGGCATTGTTTCGGAGGTCTTTCTTTGGCCCACTAGCCAGATGCTTAGGACCGGGAGAGACCGAATACACCAAAAGAGACGTTCACAAGGGCACTTGCGGGAACCATTCGAGGGGTTGAACCCTTTGTTCAGAAGCTAATCAGGGCTACTACTGGACTGAAGTGGAGAAGGATGCAAAAGACGTCATACAGAATTGCGATGGGTGTAAAAGATACGCTCCAAAGATCCATCAACCGGGAGAAATGCTCCACTCGGTCCTGTCTCTGTGGCCATTTATGAAGTGGGGAATGGACATTGTTGGTCCCCTGGCACGGACATCTGGTAAAGTTCAATTCATATTATTCATGACCGATTATTTTTGCAAATAGGTCGAGGCTTAGGCGTTCGGGAAGGTCAGAGAGAAAGAAGTTAATGATTTCATCTAGGATCACATAATATGTTGATTTGGGATACCGACCAAGATTGTTTGAGACAACGAAAAACAATTCGTCGCCATCAAGGTGAGTAAGTTTTTCGATGATCACAAGATCAAGAAGATACTATCAACGCCTTATCACCGTAGTGGGAACGGGCAGGCAGAATCAACGAACAAAAGTATACTCCAAAACCTGAAAAAAGAGGTTGACCGATTCGAAAGGAAAATGGAACGAGATCTTGCCCGAAGTCCTGCGGGCATACCGTACGACTTCGAAATCAAGCACCGGGGCCACCCCATTTTTTCTGGTCTACGGATCTGAAGCCTTAATACAAGTCGAGGTGGGAGAACCAAGCCTCATATTCCAGTATGATACCGAAGAGTCAAACGGCGAGGCCATGATCACGATCCTGGAGTTGTTGGACGAAAGGCGTGAGGCCGCCATGGTCCAGTTGGCCGCCCAGAAGCAGCAAGTAGGAAGGTATTACAACTGGAGAGCCAACCTCCAGCATTTTCAAGTCGGGGGACTTGGTATTGAAAAAGGTAACACTACACATCAGGAACCCGAACGAAGGGAAAGTGGGTCCGAATTGGGAAGGACCGTATCAAGTTGTCAGAATAACTGGCAAAGGCTCATATAAACTTGAAGTTAGAAACAGTGTACAACTATAAAACAACTGGAATGTGGCACACTTAAAGTGGTACTACTACGAAGGTACAAACATAATTCCCTTTTAATTATGTTATAGTATGGACTAATGTATGCAGTACTCAGCCAAGGGAGGATGTGGCTATTAGGTCTGAAAGCACGTGTTGCACTCTTTTTTCCTTGAACCGGTTTTGTCCCATAATCGATTTTTTGGCAAGATTTTTAATGAGGCAATAGTAAAAAGTGCTACCTTAGATTTGAAGTCAGTCCTTAAACCGCAATCGATGATCGTTTGCATGAGATCAACGGTATCTGGGCCCTCACAAGTTTAACCTCGAATACTAGGGGCCATTACCCCTAGATTAAGATGTTTAGCAAAGGAATGGAAAATTATATGTGCCAAAAGCTAAGGCCTGGTGGTTAGAATTCATTGTAAGGGTCAAACAGTCATATAAATTGTGCCCATATAGTCCACTCTAACCACGACACAAGTTTTATGCGCCTTCGATTATGTACCTTGCATATTAAGCAACGAAGAAATTTCTACTTTCCTTACACTTTATTACTGCGCATTTTGTTTCATCGATCCTGGATCTTAAAGCCCACGGGCTACCCCTACTCGGGGACTTTCGACCGATAAAAATTCGAATGACTTGGGCTATTGAATCCTAGAGGCACCAAGCATATTAGGCGGTGTGATAATAGACTATATTCATGTAGTTTAGCGTCTATTTATACTCCAACTTTATTATGCTTCACTGTCCTAGGAAGGTTAAATGACATTAAAATGGTTCTAATTGGGAATTTTATGTTTTGTAGGAGCAAGTCATGCTTATGAGGACCTAGGATGGTGTTTGGAGCAAATTTAAAGCAATAAAGACCCCTCGGAGTTAAGAGCGTGTGAAAGAAGGAAGAAAAAAGAGAAGGCAGAAAGATACGCCATTAGAGCGGCCTGTAGCACGTCCAATAGTGCGGCCGCGCTAGTCCAGGTGCAGCAGACAGATTGGAGTGCCATTAGCGCGGCCATAGCGTGGCCGCACTAGCCCAGCAGTCAGAGACAGTACGCATCGCATTTAGCACAGCCAGCAGAGCGCCACGCTAGTTCCTGTCCAGCACGCGTTTATTCAGGGGGGAAATTGGAAGCTTGGGGACAATTCCACAAAACCTATAAAAGGTCCAGTTCACCCAAAAGAAGAGATATCAAGGTTTTAAGGTCTTGTTCAAGGCAAAAAGAGGCAAGAGGCAAGGAGGATAATTGGGCATCAAGTTTCATCTTTCTTCCTTGTGTTTTTCTCATTTATAATGAATTCTCTTGTTGTTATTATCAGCACAATTATGAGTAGCTAATTTATCCAGTCTCGGGTTTTGGTGGAAACTGTTGAAGGATGAACTTCTTATTATATTAATATAGTTGGCCCGGTTTAATCTCTATTTGTTCAACTAAATTCTTGTTGTAGTTGATTGAAGGGCCCTAAATTAGTTGTGCCTATTTAGTATGTATTACTCGGGAGAGAGTGCATATTTAGGTAGTTGTTGAACAACATCACTCCCAAAGAATAGGAGGGATCCATAACCGAGGGTTTAAAGGTTGGATTAGAGATACCGAAACATTGGGTGCAATCTACGTGAGTTGTAATAAAAGCTAGCTAGTGTAACTCGGGAGAGTGCGTCTAGTAAATTATCGTAATTACTCGGGAGAGATTTCGGTAACAAGAGTGATCATGATTAATAGAGATGATTAGGAAAAACTATATGAAACATAACAGGAAGGGATACCATCAAATGGGGAAATCACAACCTTAGACCTTTCTCTTAATTGTTTACAACTCTATCATAATTAGCTTTTAGTTTAATTAATTTTAATTATTTATAGTTAGTAGAAACTTCAAAAATTGTTATTCATAATCTTTGGGAAGTTGAGTACGAAGAACCAAGTGAGTCTGACATTGGTAATTGATAGGTTAATTTCTTGTGGGATTCGACTCGGGGCTAAATACTCAAATTATATTTGCAACGTCCGCTTAGTCCTTTTTATAAGGAATAGTTGGACATGATCAAATTTTGGCGTCGTTGCCGGGGATTTAACGGTGTTATCAATTACAGTTGGAAGAAATACAAAAATTCTTAGTGTAGTCAATTTTCTTCATCTTCAATCCATACATTGAAATTTTAACGTTTGTTAACTTGGTTGTACAGGTGCATGCCTAGAAAGTCATCGAGAACTGGTGAAGTGTTTGAAGCTTTATCATACCCTGAGAAAGTTTTCAAGGCCTTGAAACGGGCCAACCGGAAAAAAACAAACAACAACCATCAACTGAACAACTTAAACCAGAAATGGAAGATCTGGTAAACAACAGGAACAACAATGGGGATAACTGGTGGAACCAGCTGCGCAGTTAGTGGCGCTTCTTGTTCCAGAGGCTCCTTTATATGACTGGGCACAACCCACGACGGAGAATTTGGCCACAGCGATAGTAGTCCCGCAGATACAGGCTGAATCTTTTCAGATCACAAACAACATGCTGCACTTGTTGCAGAACAAGGGACTATTTTTGGGATCATACATTGAGGATCCCCAACAACATTTGAAGAATTTCCTGTCGATTTGCAAAACTAAAAGGTAGCCAAACGTAACTCAGGAAGCAATAAAGTTATTGTTGTTTCCATTCTCAGTGACAGGAGAAGCCCAGGCTTGGCTAAACTCCCTTCGCATAAATTCCATTACTACATGGGAGGAGTTAGTCAAGCAATTTGTGAACAAGTTCCATCCACCCAACAAGACGGCTCAGAAAATTGATGAGATCTTGAGCTTCAAACAGAAATGAACGGAGACATTGCAAGAAACATGAGAATGATTCAAAGGGATGTTGGTTATATGTCCGCACCATGGTATTCCAGAGCAGATGTTGGGGCAGCAGTTTTACATGGGTCTGGTAGATAGTGTGAAGGTAAATGTTGATGCTTCAGCTGGAGGAGCATTCTTGAGCAAATCATGGAGAGAAATCCAGGTCCTACTTGACAAAATGGCACAGAATTCAAGGTGGAAAACCAGGAATTCACCCATCACTCCAGTAGTTCACTCAGTGGCCTTAGATCCAGCCAACACTCTTGCTGAAAATATGGCCACCTTAATGACACAAATGAGCATACTCACTAAAAAGGTGGAAGAGTCAGGGCAGAAGCAGTAGGTGCATATTTTGGATACAATAAATGGGGGCTTATGCACATCTTGCATTAGTCAGCCACTTGGTAGTCAGTGGAATGCGGAAATTGATCATCATCACTACCCTGAAAACATGAATTATGTGTCTAATTATGGGCGCCAGAGACACAGTGGTAAGAATTGGGGCCAGCAAAATCAGCCATACAGGCCAGTTCAGCCGCAGCACAACAATGGAAATATGGGAGCCACGCGACCTCACGGTAATGTGTCACCTTACCAAAGGCCACAGGGGTACAATAATCAGAATCTGCAACAGACTTATCATCCTCCTCACCAAAAACATGGTGGAAGGTGGGTTTGCTAGACTCGAGGCAATATTGCAACAGGTTATTGGGTCAACTGCGAAGATGAGTGAAAGAGTAGATGCACATGAGTCATCCATAAAGAATATTGAAGTTCAAATGGGCTAGATCTCGATGTCTTTGAATAATCGTCCTCATGGGATATTACCTGCAGACACTCAAGTAAATCCAAAGGATCAAGGCCCAAAACAGCTGATGGAAGTGAGTCTACGCAATGATAGAGACTTAGACTTGGAGCAAGAAAGGGCTCGAGAAAGCAGATAGGCTGAGACACTTGTACCAGTGCCCATTGAAATAGATGATTCAGCAAGACTGACTTAGGGGACAGTGCAACGTGCCCAGGAAGAAAGCAACACACAGATCAAGGCTGAGAAAGAAGTTGAGATTACCTAGGAACCGGTAGTTGAGGTAGTGTCTGACAAGGAGAAAACCCAAATCACTGGGAAGAAGATACCTCAAGCACCATTCCCGCAGAGGCTGGCCAAGTACCAGAAAGATGAACAATACAAGAAATTCTTGGAGATGTTGAAACAAATTCATGTAAATATTCGTTTGATTGATGCTCTGAAGGAGATGCCTGGTTATAAAAAGATGATGAAGGACTTGATGTCCCGAAAATTCAACTTTCAAGACTTGGCCACAATGACTCTTACTCAGACCTGCAGTGCCGTTGTGACCAGACCGATTGCCGAAAAGTTGTCTGGTCCAGGGAGTTTCACAATTCCCTACACTATCGGTAACTTTGCCTTTGCCAAGGAACTCTGTGATTTGGGGGCAAGCATTAATCTTATGCCCCTAGCCATCTATAGGAGGTTGGGGATTGGTAGAGCTAGACTGACATCTATGTTTTGCAACTGGCAGGCAGGACGGTAAAAAGTCCTTCAGGCATTCTAGATGACGTGTTCGTGCAGGTAGGGAAATTTGTGTTCCCTGAAGATTTTGTGATCCTGGAATGTATAGTGGATGAAGATATTCCCATAATTTTAGGAAGGCCGTTCCTGGCCACGGGGCAAGCTCTCATTGATTGTGAAACTAGGGAGCTCAAGATGAGATTGAACGACGAGGAGATAACATTCAACGTGCAGAAATCCATGAGGCGACCAAGTGAATTCGCCAATTGTTCTCTTATTAATGTCGTGGATGTAATTCTAGAGGAGTATGATGAGTCCATGACTATTGAGGACTCCCTTGCTGCATGTCTTATGAATTTGGATAAGGAGAATGGGGAAGAATTTGCAGAATTGGTGCTGGCTCTTGAGGGCAAAGGCATTTGGCAGAGATCACTTGAATTTGAGCCCCTGCACTTGGAAAATAGAGAGACTCCGCCAGCCAAGCCGTCTGTAGAAAAACCACCAAAGCAGGAGTTGAAGCCACTGCCAGCCCATCCCAGGTATGCGTTTCTATGACCTAACTCCATATTACCTGTTATTAACTCATCCAGTTTGTTAGATGTGCAGGCACAACCACTTTTATAGGTACTCACAGAGTGTAAGACTGCCACTAAGTGGACCATGGCAGACATTAAGGGGATCAGCCCGGCATATTAAATGCACAAATTTCTGCTGGAAGAAGGGCACAAACCTTCCAGGGAACACCAAAGAAGGTTGAACCCCAACATGAAGGAAGTGGTGAAGAAGGAGACTATTAAGTGGATGGATACGGGAATCATTTTCCCCATATCTTACAACAACTAGGTTAGCCCGATGCAATGTGTTCCTAAGAAGGGTGGCATGACGGTGGTGAAAATGACAACAATGAGCTGATCTCTACAAGAACCTTCACAGGCCAGAGAATTTGCATGGACTATAGGAAATTGAATCTGGCCACCCGGAAAGACCACTTCCCACTTCCCTTCATTGATCAGATGCTTGACAGACTGGCAGGAAGGTCTCATTTTTGTTTTCTGGATGGGTACTCAGGGTACAACCAAACCTCCATTGCTCTAGAAGACAGAGAGAAGACCTCGTTCACATGTCTATACGAGATTTTTTCCTCAAAACGATGCCCTTTGGCCTATGCAATGCACCCGCCACATTCCAAAGGTGCATGATGGCCATATTCACTGACATGGCCGAGTTCTGAAGAGATGTATTGAGACTAACCATGTACTTAATTGGGAAAAGTGCCATTTCATGGTACAAGAGGGTATAGTCTTAGGACACCTGCTATAAAGCAAGGAAATCGAGGTGGATCGTGCTAAAGTAGATGTTATAGCAAAGCTCCCACCTCCCACATCAGTTAAAGCGATCGGGAGCTTCGTCGGGCATGCCGGTTTCTACAGGAGATTCATCAGAGACTTCTCCAAAATTGCCAACCCCCTGTGTAAGTTGCTAGAAAAAGATAACCCTTTTGTGTTTTCTAATGATTGCAGGGTAGCATTTAATGAGTTGAAGAAGAGGCTAGTCACGACACCCATCATTGTTGCCCCCGACTGGGATCAACCATTTGAGCTTATGTATGATGCCAGTGACTACACAGTGGGAGCAATGCTAGGACATCATAAATACAAGATAATACACCCAATTTACTACGCAAGTAGGACGTTAAGTGGAGCCCAGTTGCACTACACTATGACTGAAAAAGAGATGCTGGCAGTGGTGTTTGATTTCGACAAGTTCAGATCATACCTTATTGGATCTAAGGCAATTGTGTACACTGATTGCTGCTCTGAGGTACTTGATTGAGAAGAAGGAGTCCAAACCGCGCCTGATTCGTTGGGTGCTGCTACTGCAAGAGTTGGACCTAGAGATTCGTGACCGTAAGGGCACAGAGAACCAAGTCACGGATCATCTATTGCGACTTGAAGGATCTGAAAATGCAGTTGAGGCAGAGGATATTCTGGAAACCTTTCCAGACAAGCTGCTACTAGCCACAAACCTTGAGGAAGTGCCATGGTACGCAGACATTGCAAATTACCTGGCAAGTGGTATACAGCCCTATGAAATCTCCTATGTGCAAAAGAAAAAGTTTTACCGTGATTGTCGCATGTATTACTGGGATGAACCTTATCTGTTTAGAATTTGTATTGATAATATGATCCGGAGGTGCGTCCCCGAGATAGAACAATCTTCTGTTTTGCAGGCATGTCACGCATCAGCATATGGTGGGCATTTTGGAGGAGTCAGGACGACAGCAAAAGTTCTAGAAGCCAGGTTCTACTGGCCAACTGTGTTCAAGGATGCACATCAATGGGTGAAGGGCTGTATTGAATGTCAGAGAATCGGGAACATTTCCCGGTTCCATGAGATGCCCATGAACCCAATTCAAGAGGTTGAAGTATTCGATGTATGGGGGACAGACTTCATCGTCCCCTTCGTCAGATCTTATGGCAATAAGTACATACTTGTTGTTGTAGATTATGTGTCCAAATAGGTGGAAGCTGCAGCACTCCCCACCAATGATGCAAGGGTGGTGGTGGGTTTTTTGAAAAAGAATATATTCACCCGTTTTAGGATCCCGAGAGCCATCATCAGTGATGGAGGCACTAACTTCTACAATCGTGCCTTCGAGAAATTACTAGCAAAGTACGATGTGCGCCACAAGGTGGCAACCCCATACCACCCTCATACCAATGGCCAGGTTGAAGTGTCGAATAGAGAAATAAAGAGCGTGCTGACTAAAACTGTGAACGCCACAAGAACTGATTGGGTGAAAAATCTAGATGATGCACTCTAGGCCTACAGAACCGCTTTCAAAACACCAATTAGTATGTCACCATTCAAGTTGGTGTTCGGGGAGGCATGTCTCTTGCCGGTAGAACTGGAACATAGAGCTTGGTGGGCATTGAAACAGTTAAATCTGGATCTTGAGGCTGCGCGCACAAATAGAGTCACAGAACTGCATAAGCTAGATGAATTCAAGTATCTGGCTTTCGAGAGCACGAGGTTGTACAAGGAAAGAATGAAGAGGTTGCACGATTAGAACATTGTTGAACGAAACTTCAAACACGGATATATGGTATTGATTTATAAGTCAAGATTAAGGCTATTTCCGGGTAAACTCAAGTCTCGATGGTCTGGACCATTTCGTGTGATCGAAGTGATTCCCTCAGGTTCCATAGAGATTGCTTCAGAAAAAGATTCCCACACCTTCAGAGTTAATGAGCATAGATTGAAACAGTATGTGGGCATGGATGAAACCAAGGAAGTGTCAGTGATACATCTGACTGAACCATAGAGGTCGAGCAAGCCTTAAAAGCGCTCATATGCGTCGTGCCGCGACATTAAATTAGGCGTTTCATGGGAAGCAACTCATTGACTTGTTGTAATTGTCGTGCCACGACATTAACTAAGGCGCTGGTTGGGAGGCAACCCAACGTGTAGTATTTTCAGTATAGTAGAATAGTAGATGAATTGTTGCAAGTACTGACATATGCAGGTGTGCTTAGGCAAGGGAGGAATCCGGTCACGCGGAGGAAAAGATAGAAAAAGATGAAAATTTTTTAGGCCTTGAGTAGCGCGGTCGTGCTAGTGGCCGCGCTAATCGACTAGTATTCTGCCTGGGGGTAGGGCGACCACGCTAAAAGGCCTACATTCTGCCTCAGAGTAGCGCAGGCGCACTAGTGGCCGCGCACATAGCCCAGCTTTCTGCCTAACTAGCTCGGGCGTGCTATAACCGCACTAGTAACGTCGTTTGCAAGTTTTTTTTCGTAAGTTATTAATGTTTTTATTCCTTTCTTTTTCTTTTCTTTTCTTTTTTGATTATAACGTAACCCCCCAAACCCTAACCCCCTTCTCTTATTCTTCCTCACCCTACTTCCCTTCTCAAACTCTTACCTTCCTCACCTAAACCACACGCCTCTCTCCCTCCCCAATTCACTATCAACCCTAATTCCACCAAGTTCACTGATAATTACACCCCCAACACACTCTTCACTTCTCACTATCTTCTCACACCACAGGTATGTTTTCTCTTTGCCATTTTTTTATTTTTGTCACGTATTCTTTTTAATGTGTTGTTAGGTAGTAGTTTTTTTCATCTTTATTTCTTAGCAGTAATTGTAATGTATACTTAGTGCCTGTGGGTGGTGGTATTTGGGGAGTTGTATCTCTTGACATAGTTGGGTGACTTTGGGGCAATTGTGGTGGTAATTGGGGTTCAAATGGGGGCTCCGGTGCATGATGCCCACCAAGTATTTGTTTAAATGCCCCAGTGAATGGCAATGATAATTGTGACCAATTGTAAAGGTGAAGTCTGAGTAACCACAGTTGGGTCACCTCGTTTGTGTTGCGCTAATGATGTCCTTATTGTAGGTACAATGGTACCTTCCAGAAAGCGTCAAGCCACCGGATCTTCGTCCAGCAGACAAGCGGGATCATCGAGAGCACGAGCGTCCACTGATACTCGGCCTTATAAGGTGGAAATAGCAAAACGGGGCATAGATACAGCATCCCTCCGGTTCGACTGTCCAAGGATGTACTATGAGCTGATGCGTCGTCGGTTGGATGTGTTCTTTGAGGATCCAGACGATGCAAATATGATGGTGGTGCGAGAATTTTATGCAAACAGTCTGGAGCACAAAATTTATGTGGCCACCGTGAGGAAGAAGATGGTGGACGCCTCTGTGGAAGCCATTCGGAGGGCTTACGGGCTGCCAGGTCTTGTAGCAGAGATGGAGGAGGATATGAGGTGTATGGTAGACGCTTCACTCAGTGGACAACACTCATTCCAATTATTTATGTCCCAGGCAAGGAGGTTCAGTGGTACAAGTACAGGAAAAAGTTTCACTCGTCGGCACTCACTTTTGAAGCAAAGTGTTGGCTATATCTGATCAACAACCGCCTGATCCCGTCCCACAACACCTCGGAGGTGAATGCTCCCCGTGCTTATTTGATCTGGTGCTTCATGACGGGCCACAACATTGATTTGGCCAAGCTCATGCATGAGGAGATGTTTGTTCAATGTCCAGTTAAGAGGTATGGCTTCTTCTTCTCCTCTCTTGTCACTAGATTATGCCTTGCAGCCAAGGTGTCGGGAAACTTGGGGGTAGATGGAAAAGTACCGACGGAGGCCGCTTTTCGAGTAGAAAAGGTAACCACTAGAAAGGATGCGGTAGCGGCTGGTGGTGATGACGAGGAGGACTAGTCTGAGGAGGAGGAGGACGAGCAAGTAGAAGTGGGAGAGGAGCTGGCCACTCAGGGGCATCTTGCCGACGTAGCAGGCCCGTCTAGGGTTAGTCGGGGTCAAAGGATGGATAACCTGGAGCAGGAGATGCAGGCTTACGTACCTCGATCGCTGGCTTGGGTTTGAGAGTTGATGCGCTAGCCACCCAAAATTCCAAATCACAAAAGAAAATCATGGGGTGGCTGCGAGCCCTGGGTCGTGCATGTAACCTGGACCCGGGGACAGTCTCCGACCAAGAGTGAGCCTTCCAGGAAGTTTTTCTACCTCACTTTGCTTTACTTTGAATGCCATGAGGAAATGTTTTCATTTTAAGTGTGGGGTGGGGAAATAATTCATTGTACGTGTATATATGTTGGAATGTACTTGTTATATGTTTTCTCTTATTTTCTTGTGAGTTTTGTTTGCTTTTGTTTTTGTTGTTTTAAGTAGTAGTGTAATTAGTTCAGTCGACTTTTCCCGACGACGGATCTCATTCGACGGGGTTCTTTAGGGTCTAAGTCGACCACACAAAAAAATAAAAAAATCAGAAAATATAGTGGACTCTTCCTGACGACGGATCTCCTAGACAAATTTCTTGAGGGAAGTAAGTCTAAATTTAGGTAGTGTAGTAACTTTCCCTTGGTTTTTCTTTAGGCCGCGGTTCTTTTCCAAGGGTTTTGGCTTGAACCGAGTTTAGTTAGTTTTTTTGTTTAGTTTGTTTTTAGATTTTATTAGGTACTTATGGGCGATGAGCTGAAATAGGAAAAGAATCCCTTAGCGGTGTTACACCTGAACACAATAGACACTAGCATGTGACTCTTAGGCTCAGTTGTTGATTCTTGTAGAGTGCCTTAAATTTGTTTGTTATAACTTACTTGAGTACTCAATGAGTGTGTCTTGATAAGCCAATATGGAGTGATTCATGTGCCATATGTGTGTGAGGTGTGTATTCTATGCTCCACATTTGATGCCTAGAACTTGCCCTGTGCAAAGCAAAAAAAGTAGCGTCATTCAGTCCTAGAAGTGAAATAGGCATTCTTTGTTAAGCCAAATATATAAAGTATACCCACCTAAATGGAATCTATCATATTTAAACCCCTTGAGCCTATAAGCCTATTTCTTTGGCAACCACATTACAAACCGCACCCAATTGTTTGAACAACCCATCTGTTTGAACCCTTGTACCTCCCATGAACACTTGAATTTTTATAAAATATGTAAAAGTCAAAGTGTGGGGTGGTTGGTTTGGTTTCTGAGTCGAGCGAATGAAATAAAAAGAAAGGTGCACTGTGTTGAAAATAAGAATAAGCGCCACTTAAATAAAAAAGAGTAAAGACAATAAATAAAAAAATGTAGTCCTTGATAAGTGGTGACTTGATACAATTGCACCGAAAGGAGTTTGGGGTAGTATAAAGAGAAATGTGGTGGAATGTCTGGCCCGGCATAAGCATGGTCTTGAATGCGAAAGTAATTGTATTAAAAGTGCTTAGGGAGGTTAGTCACTATATCCAAATATATCCTACTCGTCCCTTAGCCTACATTACAACCAAATGAAGTCCTAATTGATCTTAGACTGAATGGGTTCGATTAGTAGAGTAGTACACTACGGGCAAGCCTATGGTGCATCTTTGTGGCATATGAATGTTCTTTATGAGAGTGAGTGAATTCTATCTATCTGAGTTCCTAATTGTTTTTAATGCTATTACTTGTGGAACTACTCTCTTGAGTGATGTGAGGGCACTTGATTCGTGATGGAAAGGTAAATTTTGACCTCTGTATAGAGTAAATTGAGGAAGTAAGAATATTGCACGGCACGTGAGAGTCGACTCTTGAGGCATAGATGTTACACTACTAGGCACAACTCTTGTGATATGTTCTTGGTGTGACACGTTAGGGAAAATGCTTAGTTAAAGGACCTTTGTAGAGTATGGTGGATTGCTCGAGGAAGAGAAATGATTTAAGTGTGGGGTGTTGATAATAGGCTAGATTCATGTAGTTTAGCATCTATTTATACTCCAACTTTATTATGCCTCATCGTCCTAGGAAGGTTAAATGACGTTAAAATGGCTCTAATTGGGAATTTTATGTTTTGTAGGAGCAAGTCATGTTTATAAGGAACTAGGATGATTTTTGGAGCTAAATTAAAGCTAGAAAGACCCATCGGAGTTAAGAGCGTGTGAAAGAAGGAAGGAGAAAAGAGAAGGCAGAAAGATACGCCATTAACGCGGCTGCGCTAGTCCAGGTGCAGCAGGCAGATTGAAATGTTATTAGCGCGGCCATAGCGTGGCCATTAGCACAGCCGCGCTAGCCTAACAGTCAGAGACAGTACACATCGCATTTAGCACGGCCAGTAGCGCGCCCACGAGCGCGGCCGTGCTAGTTCCTATCCAGCACACGTTTATTCAGGGATAAAATTGGAAGCTTGGGGACAATTCCACTTAACCTATAAAAGGTCCAGTTCTCCCAAAAGAAGAGATATCAAGGTTTTAAGGTCTTGTTCAAGGCAAAGAGAGGCAAGAGGCAAGGAGGATAATTGGGCATCAAGTTTCATCTTTCTTCCTTGTGTTTTCCCCATTTATGATGAATTCTCTTGTTATTATTATCAGCACAATTATGAGTAGCTAATTTATTTAGTCTAAGGTTTTGGTGGAACCTATTGAAGGATGAACTTATTTTTATATTAATATAATTTTCCTTGTTTAATCTCTATTTGCTCAACTAAGTTCTTGTTGTAGTTGATTGAAGGGCCAATTTAGTATGTATTACTCGGGAGAGAGTGCATATTTAGGTAGTTGTTGAACAACATCACTCCCAAAGTATAGGAGGGATCCATAACCGAGGGTTTAAAGATGGGATTAGGGATAACGAAACCTTGGGTGCAATCTAAGTGAGCTGTAATAAAATCTAGCTAGTGTAACTCAGGAGAGTGCGTCTAGTAAATTGCCGTAATTACTCAGGAGAGATTTACGGTAACAAGGGTGCTCATGATTGATAGAGACGATTAGGAAAAACTATATGAAACATAATAGGAAGGGATACCATCAACAGGGGAAATCACAACCTTAGACCCTTCTCTTAATTGTTTATAACTCCGTCATTGTTAACTTTTAGTTTAATTAATTTTATTTATTTATAGTTAGTAGAAACATCAAAAATTGTTATTCATAATCTTTGGGAAGTTGAGTACGAAGAATCAAGTTAGTCTGACACCGATAATTGCTAGGTTAATTCCTTGTGGGATTCGACTCAAGGCTAAATACTCAGATTATATTTGCAAACTCCGCTTAGTCCTTTTTATAAGGCATAGTTGGACATGATCACAGCGCCTGAACATGAAAGGCTACGACCATCCTGAAAATGGCTCGGAGACGTCCGAAGTACGTACTCAGAAAGTAAGGACCTTACAAAAAATTGAAACCTATTAAAAGGTTACCCTCCGCAAAAACATCGTCTAAGACACTTCAACATCTTAAAGGCCTTCGGTTTTATCAAAGATTCGAAGCTACAAGTAATATGGAGTCACCATTTGAAGAGCAAAGATCAAGACTACACTTGGTTTATACTAATGTGTTAAAAACGATATGCAAATAGAAAATTGCAAATAAATACTGGAAAGTAAAGATACAGCATTGCCAAAAAGGGGGAAATTTCATATATTCCTAAAATTAACAAAGGCACAACAAAACTACCTCAAATGAACAAAACAGAAAATACACAAGGAAAAACTAAAAAAGAACTAAGGCATTTACACCTGGTTTCATCGGGGCTTAACTCATCACCTGAACCATCAGAACAATCAGAACCCCCAGAACCCTCAGAGCCTTCGGGATGCTCAGGCTCGTAGAGTTCCTTCGCCTCGCCCTCAAGTATCTTAGCGTCTTCAATCTCGGCCGAGAGGTCAAAACCTCGGGTATGGACTTTCTCGAGGGTCTCTATCTGGGATAACCGCTTTACGTACTTAGTATTTGGCTTTAAGCGGGGCTCAGCTACCTCCGCATCGGCCTTATACTGGGCCAACATTTACTCGACTCAGAGGAATCAATAGAAGTTGCCTCCAACTTGGACCTCAACAAATTATATTCTTAGCCGAGGGAATCCCCTTCCATGAAGACTAAGTTCAGTTGTGCCCGGAGTTCAACATTTAACCGAGACCACTTGTCGACCTTGTCCTTCGCGACCCAGACTTCATCCTTGGCCGATGCCAACTCCACTTTTGCCGCCTATTTTGCCGATGTCAACAAGTCCATCATACCCTTCCACGCATCGGTCGTGGCCTTGACCTCATCCATCTTAGCTCGAAGTTGGTTGATCGGGTCTATATTCTCTTGGACCTGCAAATTTGCGTCGTTAGCCACCTCGAGTAGCTTCTCATTTCATCCTCAAAGATCCTTAACTTCTCGACCAGGTCGGCATGCTCCCTCTTCAAGGACAAGGCCTCCTCCTAGCCTTTTCCAGCTCGGCTCGGAGAAACGGGAGGTCCTTGAGGGCCTCATTTTTTTGTTCACTAGTTGATCTCCAAGCGGGACCGAAGGAAGCTTTCATGATGAAGCACGGAAGCCTGAAAAATGATGAAGTCATTACAACACACCTAAAACTAAGCAAGGTTCACAAAGGGGTACGAGGGATAGACGCCTTACCCGCTTCAGTGTGTTTTGTGCCTTATTAAAGAGGCTAGACGTGCCCACTTTGTTCATATTTGCCTGGTCCTCCTCGGTCACCAACCAATGAAGGTAGCTAACTACACCCACCTGGGCAGAAAGGACTCGAGCGTCCGGTGGGATAGTAAGAACGGTCGTTCTCTTACGGCCGGTGTCCACACTCAGGGGAGGGAACTGCTTCACTAGTCTCAAGGTCAAGGTCAGCTCGCCCACCCCCGATAAAGCATCCTTTTTTGGGACCTACAAGTGACCAAGACCGAGAAAGTCCTCCAATGCAGCCATGTCCATGTCGTGAACGTGTTGAAGACATCATCTGGGCCCTGCGCCATCTAATTTGATTTCTCCTTACCCACTTGAGCCTCTTCGAGCATGGAATCAGTATAGGATAGTGTCTCCATGATGTCGATAACACCGACTACCTCTTTCGGAACAAGAGTGGATTCTCAAAAGGCCACGACCTCTGTTTCTCCTACTAGTTCCCGGGCTAAAGAGGGATCGACCTCGTGGCCATCTTTCCCAACTGCCGCCTGTTCTGCCTCGTTAATGGTCGACCCATGAGCTATGAGCTCAAGGTTGTCGTCCTCAGGATAGTCTCTGAGCCGGTAGAGGAAGAGTCTGGTACCATGGACTTGATGCTCTTTTTGATTTTCCGACCCAGATGGCCACCTTCTTCTTCTTCTTCTTCTTCACCTTGGCATCCGGGGAGCTCGAGGTTTCCTCTTCTTCTTCTCCTCTGCGGCAGCCCTGGGCTATCCCAAAGTAGAGGGTTCGGCAAGCGTGGACAGATCTTCTTCCGCATCCAACAGCCTGAGCTCCGTGGTCTTGGGAAAACTTGTAAGTAGAAAGAAGACTTAGCGATGTATAATAAATAGTAAGAACGTAATCATACGGGAGGGAACCTCACCATGAGAATGGGCCTCCCACTTTCCCCTCAAGAGCTTGTGCCATGAGCGCTTGGAGTATGGAATTTGTTTGCCTGTCCCCTCCCACTCCTTGAAGCGGGGGACTGTGTTAGGAACTTGGGCAACCGTTGCACAATCACAAGCACATGCAATTAGAAAGAGAATAAAAGGGAACGCCAAATGACCAAAAATGAAAACCCTTACGGGGTGCGTTACACTTTTCAAGGAAGGGTAGAAAGTCGGAGGGAATGAAGTCTTCGATCTTCACCCGAACGAACCTTCCCTGCCAGCCTCGTTCCCCATCCTCATCGATGCTTGAGAATAGAGCCTTGCTCGCTCGGCGAACGAGCTTGATCAGCCCCCCTCGAAAGATTCGGGGACTGTATAGACGAAGCAGATGGTCGAGGGTGAACCGGGGTGATTTGGTGCTGTTTACAAAGTATTGAAGGAGGATTACGATCCTCTAAAAGGACGGGTGAATCTTCCCAAGGAAGACCTCGTACCTTTTGCAGAAATTGAGGATTATGGGGACCACCGGGGCGAGCCTAAAGGGGTAAGTGTAAACACTTAAGTACCCCTCCATGTGAGTAGTGATACCGTCATTGAGCCCCAGGAGGATCACCTCCTTACCCTCCCAGTTAGATTCTGTCCGGACTATAGATAGTGTTTCGTTAGTAGTAGTGCATATGTACCTCCATGCTCCCTCACCTCTGTCCTGTTGACTGGAGGCCTTCTCGATGTTGAGGTCTCTCTCAATAGAGCAACCCTCGGGTACGAAGCTCTTCAAGGGGGGATCCTGGGCCACCTCAGGGATGGTTACCTCGGCGCCCATGGTCGGGTTAGAAGATGAAGCAGTAGCTTGTTGAGGCACAAATTTGGAAGTTTTTACCATCTGGATCTGGGAAATAGGAAGGTTTGAAGAAAAAATATGAAGAGTTGAAGATGGGATAAAGATATAAAGATCTGGGTTGAAGATTCAAAGATAATGTAACTAAGGATGAAAATATAAAGGTCTAGAAGGCAATGTAAGAAGATTTGGAGGAGATGAAGGCAGATATGAGGGTAAATCAAAGAGTTCTGGAATCGGAAAAAGTGAAAGAGAGTCGGAGTTTCTATAGGAGAGGTCAATCAATAAGCGATGTTTCACATTGAGGACAGTCAACCGCGGCTGACATGTGTACGAAGTCAGAACGATGCGACTGATGTGATATTTCGTTGACCTGACAACTCGGTCGTAATGTACGAAAGAATGAACTAGGATTCACTTTTCATTTCCCGTCGATTCAATAAATCTACCCTCCGAAAAATGAGGGGACTATTTGTGTACAGGTAAAATCGGGGTTAATGTCCACCCCGATTCCCCAGTGAGAGAACGAAGGGGGAACACGGACCCACAACATTGTTATCCAGGCCAGAGACCCGTCGAGACATGGGAAATATGAACAATATGTTCGACATCGAATACGGTAAAGCGATGCACCCCGGATCGAGTATGACTTCTAGACAACGGGAGACAGGATGAACTATTATGCACGACTGATAGGGGGCCGCAATGTTCGCTCTCAACCGGATATCACAGCGCGAGTCTCGCTCGGTGTCGATTGTGCATCAACAATTTGGGGAAAAGAAGAGTTTTACCCTTTTTAGACTTCTACTAGGATTGAAACTCTGCTACTATATAAAGAGGAGGATTTTTATTTCTTCTGACACATTTGTAACACGCAAATCAAAGCAATACAAGTTTATTTTCTGCCTTTAGCTATAGTAAAGTTTTTGCTCATTTGTTCTGTTCCTCATTCACGGCTGGGCTCAAATCGAGGGTCCAACCGGGGACGAGGTCATTGGTTAGTCTAAGTTCGGGCTTGGCCATAATATTGCAATTGGTTTGAGCGTTTATTTCATCTCTAATTCAGTTATTTGATATTCTTAGTTGTTCCTGTTGAATTAAACAACATATCCTCAAAATCGCGTATAAGTTTAATTGTTACCCAACTTTGAGGTAAACAGTCTATTCTACGAAAGTAGTACTTACCCGAATTCTGTAGCCTCTAGTTGTCTGGCGTACTTTTGCGTTCCTCAATACGATACCTCTAGACATTTGAAGTATCTACTAAAACACATGACAACATTGCTTACTATCCGTGGTCATATTAAAGAAATTTTTTTCCTTTTTAATATCCGAGAAATATCAATGGGCACGGTCTGAAATTTGGTGAATAATGTGCTCGCTTCTTTGCCCTTCTCCACTTAAAATTACCTTATTTTTGTCTGCAACAGGGTTCAAACAAAATTATTGATTGAATATCACAGAAAATTCAAACAAACAAAGACCCAAAATTTTATATACACATTTATTTGAACACCAACAGAACACAATTTTAAAATCTGCTTAGAAGGAGTCTAGGTAAGGCCATAGTAGTACACATCACTTTTAACAACCTACTCAACAAATAAGAAATTAATTCGAGAAACAAAGACTCAAGATGAAGTAATAAACCTCCTGATTTTGGACTTCTTCCTGTAGCTGCTAACTCCTAAACAAAATATGATTAAACGAGGTGCAGCCTTTTCCTCAATAATAAAACTTTTGGCAAAGAGAACTCAGCAAAGGAAAGAAGCCATTATTGGCTGATTACTTAGGACGCTGGTTGCCAACTTTTGGCTTTTTAATTTTCTTGGTTTGAGGGGTCTTTTCCTTTATGAAGAGAAGAGCTTTAAGTGTCAATACATGACTCTCAATTTTGTCTACAATCAGCATATCTATAAAATTCTTTTTATCAAATAAGATGATGTTAGTTAGCAGAACATACCTGACCCAACGCTAGAACAACTGTGGCGTGGAAATGTATCAATTGCATGTGGTAGTAACTGCAAGAAATAATGAAATAGTGACCAATACAGTTCTTCGCCACTGAACAGGTACTTCTAACAAAAGAACCATAAGTTTCACTAAATTGAGCTTTATTACTTCATAGCCGACACCTTTTATCCATCCCATGTTATTAATTAAATTACCATGCCTGCAGCTCGAGATTCAACATTTCCACTGAATTGTCTTTCGAGAGTCTGAGAACGTCCTTGACAAGCACCTTATTGTTTACCCGTAAAATAGTACAGTTAAATTTATATGTGTTTTTTAGTCAAGTGAACTAATTTGATCATGAAATAATGCAATAATCGAAGAAATATACAATACTTAGCCTTAGAATGTAGATGAAACATCAGAGATCATAATTCCGTAAAAAAGGTTTCCGGGTACAGCAATGATGAGATCAAAAATCAAGAAAGTAATATTGTATTAAACTTTGTATAGAATGTAGTGTAAGTTTAGCCAGAAAATTCATCCCCTTTACAATGATAACTGAGCTCGTTATTTATAGCTATGTCTAGGGAAGGAGGTTCTAGGATCGTGTCCTCCTTTAATGTCAATTATGAGGGTCATTGATGAAGATGTAGCGGTGAACATAAATGTCAAATTCTTGTAACAGATAGTTACTATTAATGTTGTAGATATTCCCTAGTAAATGTTACTGGACGCAGAGTATTTAATACACATTTATGAACGTTATTCTTTCCGGTGACAAGAAAAATGGATGCGTAGGTCTTCGGCCATCCCCGTCTTAGGTTCCTCGTATCCTCTCTTTAGACAACCACATGTCATATCATATTTCACCCGATACAAATAGTCCTCCTGCTTTCCGGTGACATAACTTTGTGTTACCGGAAAGTTGGTAGAAACACCTTTTTGGCGGGAATAAATATAACTCCCTCTAAAGGTTTCTGACAGTTGATTAGACGCACATCTCTTCGCATTTAATGCCCTTAACACACGTCATCCCATGATTCAGCATATCTTTTTGCCGATTATCGAGGTAATCATGGCCATGAATTTAGCCGCCAAAATTTGACTTATACGCAACATTATTTTTCTTTGCGTTGCACAATTTCTTGAGCTTCTGATTTCCATCTTTTTTTCCATCATTTCTCTAATTCTCTTCAAACACAAAATTTTTTCCTTCTTCATTTTTAATGGCTTCTTCCTCCAAGCGTGTTGTTTCTATAAAGAACAAAAACAAAACTGAGGACTCTGTTTCTCCAATGGTGGGTTCCATCATCCCAAGAAGACTTAGTACCTCAAAAAATTTTGAAGAGAAATTTCCTACTGCTAAACCTCGTACATGGGGTGTTAGTAGATACCCTTATTCCATTCGTCCTTCCAGTATTCCTGATGTGAAGAAGGACTGTCGCTACCATGAGTTGGATATCGTTGCTCCTAATCTATCCGAGCGAGTGACCTTTCCCAAGGAAGGTTTTACATAATTTTTCACGTATCCCTTCACTTTGGGTGTGTTTTCCTTGAGCGGAGAGCTTGATTCTGTGATTACGGAGTTTTGCCTTCGCTACCAGGTGTGTTTGGCGCAGGTATGTCCTTTAGTGTGGAGGACAATTGCCTGCCTTCGATGTTTGTGAAACTGGAGAGGAGCTAACCTTAGCTCATATGATGAATCTCAATCCTCCCAAAATCTTCCTCGGGTAATGATAAACCTTTGCAAGCATGGTCACCATGCTTTGTTGTCTAACATGGATGATGACAACGACTGTGGGTGGATGGAATAGTTTGTTGCAGTCTCCACCATAGATATCATTCCTACAACGGCTTCATCATTTCCAGTCGCTTTGAACTACACCTGTAAGCTCTTTGTTTAGTATTTCTTTTTTGTGAGATATTCTTTTATTGTCGTATCATCTCTTCACCCTTTGCATGTTTCAGTAACACGATGGATCCCACTGATGGTGAAAGGTTTGGATCGGTGGGTTCAGAATATTTTGGACATTGCAACGCCCGAAACTCGTTTGTGGAAAGAACTGGCCCTTAAATACGGGTGTAAGGCCAAAAATCATGGTATTTTAATTTATCATGCTTCCATTTTTTTGTATATGAAGAACTTGGTTGAACTCGTTTTACCTGTTCACGAAATTAGGTCTACATGCAGGCTCTGTTGTTGTCCCTGAGGAGGACGTTTTGGTTGTTCCTGTTGATGCGGTGAGGCTGCTTCAGGAAGAACTTACTCGAACAGGGATCTCCAGGCCTGTTTCAGGCGCAAACACTTCTGCACGGAGTCCCCGGGCTGAGGATAAGAAACCAAAGATAAGACGTTCCTCCGCGGCCGAGGAAAAGAATAAGAGGGAAAAGACTGATGCCCCCGTGTCATCTTCGGTGGCGATGACAATTGGTCCGCCTTTCGGGTCGGCCATAGACACTGTGATGATTGACGATGATGAAGAATCTAGCGATGAGGGAGCTTCTTTA
The DNA here is from genome assembly GCA_005239505.1 of Nicotiana paniculata. NCBI lineage: Eukaryota > Viridiplantae > Streptophyta > Magnoliopsida > Solanales > Solanaceae > Nicotiana > Nicotiana paniculata. Next base: position 81,576 of record ML300976.1, read on the forward strand.
CATAGAAGGCGACGATCCTCATCATCTCAACATGATGCTTAACATGTTGAGATAATTACACCAACTGAAGACGATGTCTCAGATCTTTGAGCAGAATCTGATTTGGTAGAAAATGCCAACTCCCATTTCGAGCCCCAATTGTTGTAATAGGTGATGCGGGGTTGAGTACAGGGTCCTTGCCGTCTTTGGATGGCGAGCATCCAACATCTTGCACTACATTTGATGTAGTTGCTTCTCACTCTTCAACTCCATCAGCTTCATTTCCACCTATACCAACACCAACAACTACTACATCACTTCCATCTTCATCCACTCTTCCACCGGCAGTTGCTTTGTGTTTGGTTGGCGAGCATCCAACAGCAAGCACTGCATTTGATGAAGCTGCTTCTCACTCTTCAACTCCATCAGCTTCATTTCCACCTTCCCGAACACCAGTAACTGCTACATCACTTCCATCTTCATCCACTCTTACTACCAGCAGTTGCTACATCACCTCCATTGGCCGCACCTGACCATGAAGAAGGTGTTTCTCTTCCACAGACCCCAGTTCATGGGAATTTTTGGCAACATTATGCTGCCCAGTTTGAAGATCCACAAAGGAGGAGGAACCTTCCTCTTTCAGTCTCTATCGGGTGCAACTTGCTATCCCGGCCGGTGGAGCTTGCTAATTACCTAAAGCCTTTGGCTTCAGAAAAAGTCTGGGAAAAGATTCAGGCATTCTCGGAAGAGTGCATGTTGAAAAACGTCGTGCATAATGCCGCAGATGTACGTTCTTTTCTTCCTTCATTACTTCTTCTATGAAAATATTCTAGGTTTTTTCTTCTTCTCATTATGTAGTCCAACTTTCTTGCTTCAAAGGGTCTTCAGAGATTGATTCATGAGAAGGAGGAACTTTCTTCTGAATGAAATCAGCTTTTGGTGGAACGGGACCGAACTGTTCTCCGCCTCTCGGAACTGGAAATTAAAGCTATTGAGGCCATTGTTGGCTTGTTTGTAGCAAAGCGACCAAGAAGTGGTAATCCTTAGCCAAGAAGTTAGGCCGCTGAGGATTAGATTTGATGAAGCCAAGGACAAATGGGTTGAAGTCCAGGAAGCCATTCTTGTTGTAACCGATCGTAAGGTTGCCTCCGCGGAAAGAGTGATTAATTTAGAGGACATCCTTGAACTCAAAAATTGAGTAGTTGTCTACTATGGGGGTGAAACACGCCCAGCTAGAAGAGAAGTATAACTATCGAGTATCATAGGCTCTTTAGTTCAACTGTTTGAGACCTCGATGTCAGCCTCAAATCTGCTAGGTCCTTTTGGGAAAGCCTTTCTGTCGAGGTTACCCAACCCAAAGAAGAACTTAAGCGCCAAGTGCATTCCCTTGTTGTTGAAAAAACCTATGCCATGTACAGAATGAGGAGAAAAAACTTGGAAGAGGCTAAAACTGGTATCATTGACTTTGATGCCGAAATTGCTAAGGCCCAAGAGCTTGATTTGGCTGCTAAAATAGACACCCGGCACAGTCTGATTCTCCTGGTTCTTTTGGTTCTGGTTCCGCGTTTTAAGGAACTGAAGAGGGATCAGAAGGCGACGATGTTGAAGACTAGACTGGGGAAAACGTCGAGCCATCGGTAGACTTACCTACATCTCTCGGGAATGTGACACTTCTCTTCCTCCTGGTTCCGGAGGCGCATCAGTTTAACTTTTCTTTTCTTTTTATTTGTACTTTGACCATTTTGGCACGTTCTTGTAAATAAAGACATATTTTTTCTCAAGTATCGTTTGAGTCTTACTTTCGTTCGAATATCCATGCAACTCTTTAACCTTTGCACTTGCTCAATTATTATGCACACATTTTTCTATTCAAGCTTTACTATATGTAGTCTCGGATGAATTTTCCTTGAAGAATTTTGGTTCCGAGCATTACCCCTTTTACGTGAGGGTTTCTATAAGTATTTGGGCAAGTTAACTTTTTGCGTCCTTTTCATATGCGGCTTCGAGTGTATTTTTTCCTGATGGAATTTTAGATTCTAAGCATAGATTCTTCTAGAACCAACCCTTTAAAGTGAGGATTTTTATAAGAGAGGGCCCTCTTATATTTACAGTGCACTTGAAGAGGACGTCTCATGTTTATTACGGCACTAACGTTTGAAGTACTTGTTTAACTTTCAAATGACAAAGTTAGCTCATCGTTCATACAAGAAGCAAGATAAAAGCAAAAGGATTTCATCTTATTCCTTATATTTTCAAAAAATACATAAGAATTTTTCTATGCAGAGAAGGAATTGCCATTACTTGTGGCTATCTTGTACAACTTGTTTCTACGGGGCTGGCTGCGCAGTCCTTGTCCCCGATGATTCATTTTGTTTTAGGATTTTCGTTCCCCGGTTGATGTGGCAGTCATTGTTGTCGTATCCTCATATCATTCCCCCCAGTGTTCGAATGCGAAGAGTGTGAATTGGAACACTGTAAGTCTTGTATCTTCGAAGGTTCCATCAATGAATTACTATGTAATCCTTTACTCGGCAACATACCTTACTTCCCTTTAGGATCCATGCTATTGACTGAAAGAATACCTAATAGTCTTTTAGTGGTTTGTGCTCATGAACGGTCAGGTAACCTCTGTTTGGTAGCAAACTTAACTTCCTAGTGGGAATTTACTATCGAACCAAAGATTATCTAACTGTCCCCGAGTGGAAGCATATTTGTTTGCCTTGCTATCAAAGGTCTTATTGTTACTGTCTTTGTAGTATGCTTTTTGTCGCTGCCTCATTAAGAACCTTGCTAGAAAAACCCAATTAGGACAAAAACTGAACGAAGGGAAAAATAATGCATCACATACCTTCCGCTTGAATAATGTTCATCAACAATAATATCTTTTGAGGTGTGCCGCGTTCTAGTTGCTAGGCAACTTGTCTCCATTCTTGTTCTCCAACTCATATGAACCTTTCCCCGTGATAGCTAAAATCCTGTAGGGACCTTCGCACATTGGACCTAGCTTCCCCGTGTTGAGCTCCTGGGTTTTTGGGTTACCTTCCTTATAACCAATTTTCCTACTTTGAAATAACGAAAGTTGGCTCTTTGATTATAATATCGCTCAATTATCTACTTTTGAGATTCCATTCTTACATGTGCCAAGTCCTTGCGTTCCTAGAGCAGTTTCAAGTTGATTAACATAGCTTCGTTGTTCCATTCTTCATTTGTCCAAGAATATCTCAAAGTGGGTTCGCCCACTTCTACCGGGATTAGGGCTTCAACACCATACACGAGGGAAAAATGAGTTTCTCCTGTACTCTATTTGGCCATTGTTCGGTAGGCCCATAGAACTCTAGTCAATTCCTCGAGCCATTTTCCTTTTGCTTCTTCCAACCTTTTCTTGAGGTTTTGAATAATGACTTTGTTTGTTGACTCCGCTTGACCGTTTTCTCTTGGATGATAAGGAGAAGATGTGATCCTCTTCATTTTCAATTCTTCAAGGAACTTTGTATCTTTTGCACCGATGAATTGTTTCACATTGTCGCATACTATCACTTTTGGTATTCCGAACCTGCAAATTATATTTTCCCACAGCAAATCGACCACATCGTGTTCTGCGATCTTCTGATAATTTTGCATACGTTCTTCTTTTGTATAAAATATCCTGTAGACCTTATTTACCACCAGTTGTGAGTCAATTGATTTTGATAACATCAGATTTAAGCCCCCGGGCCAATTCGAGCCCTACAAATAAGGCTTCACACTCTGCTTCATTGTTAGTTAAAGGGATCATTTGGATGGCTTGCCTTAAGGTTTCCCCGAAGGCGTGATTAAGACTATTCTGAGTTCAAACCCTTTTACGTTGGAAGATCTATCTGTTAATAAGGTCAAAAGCCTCGACATCGATTCCGACACCATTACGCCTCCTTGGTTGCCATATGCAGTAGTCCTGGACTAAAATCGGCCACGAAGTCAGCCAAGAGTTGCGACTTAATTACAGTCCTTGGTTTATATTCTATGACAAATTCACTCATTTTGACGGCCCACTTGGCCAATCTGCCATAGAGCTCGGGTTTATTGAGGATGTTCTGCAAAGGGAAAGTAGTCACCACAGATATCGAGTGGCATTTGAAGTAGGGCCTCAGCTTCCGAGCGGCGACTACGAGAGCTATGGCCAGTTTTAACAAATGTGGGTAGCGATTTTCTGCTCCCGTCAAAATTTTGCTAACGTAATAGATAGGATATTGCGTATCTTCATCCTCCAGACTAAAATCGCACTTACCATAACTTTTGAAACCGCGAGGTAGACTAGCAATGTTTCACCTTCTTTTGGTTTTGAGAGAAATGTAAGGCTTGATAAGCACTTCTTCAGGTCCCTCAAAGCCTGCTAGCACTCCGGTGTGCATTCGAAATTATTTTTCTTTTTGAGTAGTGTGAAGAAGCGATCACAATTTTTCAATGACTAGGAAATGCACTTTCTCAAAGCTTCTAACCTTCCTGTGAGCCTTTGAACTTCCTTTACGTTTGACAATTGATCCAAGGTATTGTTTATGGCCTTGATTTTGTCGGGGTTTACCTCAATTCCCCTTTGTGAGACCAGAAACCCCAGGAACTTACCGGAACCAACCTCGAACGCGCATTTCTCAGATTAAGTTTCATGTTGTGCTTCCTCACGATGTCGAATATTTCTTGTAAATGCTTAAGGTGGTCACCTGCATTCAAAGATTTAACGAGCATATCGTCTATATAAATCTCCATGGTCTTTCATATTTGCTTCTCAAACATCTTATTACGAGTCATTGATAAAAGGCTCTAGCGTTTTTCAACCCGAAGGGCATTACATTGTAACAATATATACCGAAATTCGTTATAAAAAAAGTTTTTTCCTAATCTTTAAGGTTCATCTTAATTTGATTGTAACCGAAATAAGCATCGAGGAAACTCATCAACGCGTGCCTGATCATGGCATCAATCATTTGATCGATTTTGGCAGTGGGAACGAGTCTTTTGGGCACGCCTTATTAAGGTCTTTATAGTATACACACATGGAAATTTGTTGTTCTTCTTAGGAACTCCTACTACATCGGCTAGCCAGTTTGGATATCTTACCTCTCTGACCAAACCAATTTTAAGCAAGACCATTACCTCTTGTTTCGGGATCCAAACTCAGCTTGTGCACGGCTGTTTCAGTTAGGATACCTATCATATCCTCGTGCGACCATGCAAAATAATCAGCATTAAATTTAAGGAATTTAATAAAACTAGACCGGAGCTCGGGGTGCAGTCCTGTCCCGAAATGGAATTTTCTTTCTAGGAATTCTTCAAACAATGCCACTTGCTCCAGTTCCTCCGATGTGGACTTTGTTACGTCCATCTCTTCCGGAACTTGGAAATATCTTGACACCTGATATTGTTCTAACGACTTAGCCCCGGGCTAATTCCTTCTAACTCGGGAGTAGGCGTTGGTTCCTGTAATTGCTATGTCGTGTGCTCCTTCCCTTTGCTACTGGAAACTAAGATTGCATTCATCTCCCTTGTTGCCGGTTGATCATGTCTTATATGCTTCATTCCTTCGAGTGTTGGAAACTTCAGCAATTGGTGATACGCTTATGGTAGAACTTTCATCTCGTGTAACCATGACCTTCACAAGATGATATTGTATCCCATATCACCATTTACTACTTCAAAGAGAGTTGTTTTCATGACTCCTTCAACATTCATGAGTAATAAGATCTCTCATCGGGTCATCACGCTCGGAAGGTTGAATCCAACAAGGAGCTTTGTTGTCGGAATAATGCTTCCGGTGAGTTTAGCTTATTCCAATACTCTCCATTGTATGATATTAGTCGAACTTCCTAGATCTACTAGAACACGTTTAATCTTAAAATCTAACACATTTAAAAAAAATTACCAGTGCGTCGTTATGGGGTAACAACAATCTGTCTGCGTCCCCCTCCATTAAAGTGACATCGTCTTCTCAGGATCTTTTACAATGAGTTATTGATACTTTCATGTTCTTCGTTGCCGAAAAGGTGACCCCGTTAATCTCATTCTCCCCGAAGATCATATTGATCATTTGGCGTGGGGTTTCTTCTCCTATTTTTGAAGATTCTATGTTATATCTATTGCGACCATAATTGTTTTTAGCTCGATCACTCAAGAATTCTCAGAGGTCACCATTATTTACTAGTGTTGCCACCTCTTCCCAGAGGTGCCGCAGTCCCCTATTCGGTGACCATTTGTTGCGTGGTATTTGCACCATAATTTGGCATCCTTCCGGATGGAATCAGACCTCACAGGTCTCGGTAATCTTGACTCTTTAATGTTTCTCATGGGTGATACCAGTTCCACTACACTGACATTGAAGTTGTACTCCGATAACTTGGGGTAAGAAAGATCCAGAGACCCCGATGTTTGTTTATCTTGGAGTGATGTATTGTTTCGACCACGATTGATCCCTCTGACAACGGTGAAGTTTTTTGATGCTCGGAAGTTTCTGCCACAGCCTTCGGTCTGCTTGTAAGGGAAAAAACCGTGCCCTCGAAGTCCGTTTGTCCGTGTCGTAGTCATCCTTCAACTTTTCTCTGCTCTTCTCCCGTCCTTTGGCCAATGATGTAGAACCAACCTGGTCATATTCGATACTTATCTTTGAATCGTACCGATTGTGAACATCTGCCCAAGTTGTTGCTTAAAACTCAAGCAGGCTTTCCTTCAGCTTTCGGGAAGCGTCTAAACTTCTTGGATTCAATTCAGATTCTCCTTGTGCGATCCTGAATATGTCAGCTTTCTGAGCTTGCACTTTTCTAGCCCTGGCATGAGCCTTAATGAAAGGATCCGTGAGCATATAATAGGAACATATGGAATGCTCGGGTAATAATGAATACCATGGTTGAGCCCCCCTCGTGAGAGTTTGTCCAAATTTCTTTAGCAATACAGATTCAATTTCGTGAGGAAGTAAGTCATTTCCTTTAACCGCTATTGTGTAGGTAGTAATATGCTCCTGTGGGTCTGAAGTTCTGTCATACTTTGGAATTTTAGGCTTTTTGAACCGCTTCGGGATTAGTAATGGTGCCGCACTCGGCTTGTACGGTAATTGAATATACTTCTTCCAGTCTGGGCCTTTAATTAATGGTGGAACTCCCGGGATTTGGCCGATGCGGGCGTTTACTTCCCTCATGAACCGTAAAAGTTCATTCATCGCTGTGGAGACCGGATCTGCTCCCCCCAGCCCCACAAAGACAACTTCACCCTTGGGAGTGTTGTTATTGACTCTCTGTGTTGTTTGGTTTGGGGGAACACCAGGAGTAATTGGATCTCTTTTGTTTGCATTATTCGATGCCACCAATAGTGCCTGCTTCAGTTCCGTCATAACCTGATCCTGCCGCGTGAGATGGCCTAGAATAATTGCATGTTGCTCTTACAGGACCCTCAACGCATCCGCTACGTGCTCCTCATCAGCATTATCAGGAGTTGTCTCAAAAACCTGTCGCGGGTAACGCCTGTCATGCACCGGTGACGAGTCATTCCCCTCACTACCGGTGTCACTGATTGAATCCTCGAAATAAGGTTGATCCCCTCAAATTTCAGGGTTGTGTGTGTCGTTAACAGTGTTAATTTTGTAAATTTTTTAAGACAAAATAATCAAACCACATTAGTAAAAGATCAAGGTTCAATTTAATTGCATGACTAACTAGGCCCCATGGTGGGCGCCAAACTGTTTACCTGTAAAACGGTACAATTGAATTTATACATAGTTTCTAGAGAAGTGAACTGATTTGGTCCTAAAGTGCCATAATTGAAGGAATATACAACACTTAGCCTTATGATGTAGATGAAACAGCAGAGATGATAATTCCGTGAACACGATTTCCGGGCACAACAATGATGAGATCAAAAAGAAAGAAAGTAATATTGTATTAAACTTTGTATAGAATGTAGTGTATGTTTAGCCAAAAAATCCGTCCCCTTTACAATGATAACTGAGCTCACTATTTATAGTTATGTCTAGGGAAGGAGGTCCTAGGATCGTGTCCTCCTTTAATGTCAATTATGAGGGTCATTGATGAAGATGTAACGGTGAATATAAATGTCAAATTATCTGTAATGGATCGTCGCTCTTAATGCTGCAGAATATTCCCTAGTAAATGTTACCGGGCGCAGAGTATTTAATACAACTTTATGAAGGTTACCATTTCCGGTGACAAGCGGAATGACTGCGTTCGGCTTTCGTCCATCCCGTCTTGGGTTCCACTTGTCCTCCCTTTCTTTCTATACACTTATAAAGATCTACATTCACACTCTTATTCGTGTGCAAAATAATGCTACAACAAATGTTTACGGAAAAAGACAATGCTAGAACAAACATGTGGTCATGGATGATGCATCCCTTGCAATTAGGGGTGGCGATAGTTCGAGTAAAAACGAAACCCAATTTTTTTTAGAAGTTTGGTTTGGATTTTCGGATTACCATTTAAATTTAGGTATTTAATTATAAAAAATTCGGATTTCAGATTTGGGAATTCGGATTTTCAAATATCCCTTAAACAGACTATCAAAAGCTAAACTTCCTTTTGATGAGGTAATTCTTAGATTTGGAAAGCAAATGGTTTCAAAATGTAACTGCTGCTCAAACTTTATAAATGAAACAATGCATCATGTTTTTATTGAAGGAAATGCAGCCAATTATATATGGAAATTATTTGGATCTCCACTAGGTATTAAATATGAGAATTATCCTGTTAGATATATGTTTAACACATGGTGGCAGGAAAAATCTTTAAATGATGTCCACAAACTAGTCTTGCAAATTACCCCAATTGTCATATCTTGGGTTATTTAGAAGGAGAGATGTGCTTGTATATATGGGACTCAGAAGAGGTTCAACTTGTACAATATGGAGAAAGATGTTTGCTGGATAATTACAGCAGCAGTGGCCAAAGCCTATCCAAGCTGCAAGATTCTTCCTTGGAGAAACTTTTGTGACACTCTGGTGAAAATGCACCTAATCCAAAATATTGATGTTAAATAGAGATGGTAGCTTTATCAAGGAGAATGGAAAAGGCTGGAATAGGGTGTGTGCTTAGAGATGACAATGGAAATCTTAAGATGGCATTTTCCTTCCCTATCTAGTGTAGTAGTCATAATGTTGCAGAGGCATATGCAGCTTGGTTCAGGGGTAACTGGTGCATTCAAAATGGATATACAAATTTCATCCTTGAATTGGATTCTTTGATGGTTACCAACATGCTTAGGGACAGTAAGGCTATCAACTACAAGATGAGTAAGCTTATAGAAGGGACTGCACAACTAATTCACCAAGCTAAAATATCCAGATTAATCACTGTTATAGGAATGCTCATCAGGTAGCAGATTGGTTAGCTAAACTACCTACTACTACACCAGATGGCACCTTCTATTTCTCTGCCCAGCATCTCCCTAAAGGATTTAAGGGTTCATATTTTTTGGATAAAAGCCAGATACCAAGTATTAGGACAAAGTATGATAAAGCTAATTTTTTTTGTTTGTTAGGTACTTGATTGACTGCTGGGCAAGGTGAATGTAGTTACCTATGCCTTTTTTTGAAGGATAGCCCTCTATCCTTATTTGTTGTATTATAGAGGCAAGGCAATATCCTCCTTTAGTAATAACTTTTTGATGAAATACATTGGAAATTTTTTTTTTTTAAATGAAATCCGCAAACAAGAAAAATTTGTGATGAAGTTTTTCTCAACAACTTTAACTCAAAATAAGAAGATCGAGAGAAATAATACCTCTTTTGATAGGTTTAAGTTCAAATTTCAATGATGACAATATTATCCTATGTTAATTTTGCAGGAGAAACAAATAGGAAAGAATGGAGATACTCAGCAAGATTGCTACTGGATTTGAAATAGCAAACAAGAATGAAGATGGTGTTACTACATTAATGGACAATCAAGAGAAACAGATTGACTCGTCTTCAATCAAGGGAACTCATATTGCCAATCATGGATTCTCAAATTAAGAAGATCGTTAGCAGTTATTGCGCTCGTGAATTAAGCTACTCCAAGTGTAAACGACTCCTTAAATCAAGTTGTGACAAGAAAGATCACAATCGAATCTGGGTTCTTCAAAGAGAAAGATTCGAAGAGGCACCCCTTGGGTCAAATCCCTTAATCAAAAATCTTGTTCCTCTGATTTCGTTGAAGACCTAACGACTCTTTTCTCCCCTATAAGAAGGATGATCCTTCAAGAAGAAGATTGCGCAACTACAGACATTGTATTGTAAGTCTGTCTACTTCTTAGTTCAAACACTGTAATCCTTAGTTATCAGTGTCTCAAAAGATAGGGAGATCTAGAACACAAAAGAGAGTTGTGTCAACTATTTTGGACTCAAGTGTTGATACTGTTCGTTGGTGGTGAACGTGATAAAACCATTTGTATTGTAACTTTGTTCAAAGATCATAAGGGAACCCTTGTGACCCAAGAAAAACTGGAAGTAAGTGCCACAACGGTACCAAACCAGTATAAATCATTGTGTGTTATCTACTTCTCTTTACTGCTTACTTTCATTTTATTCTGTAGTCAGTCAACTAATCCTTGTGTTAGTCGACTAACTTTTAAATAGTCAACAATTCAACCCCCTCCCCCCCCCCTCCCTTGTACTTTCAATTGGTATCAGAGCAAGACTTACAATCTTTGCTTAACCGCTAGTGAGGAAAAGATTATGGGATCCAATACTGTTGTCGGTGCTCTCTTTCAAGAAGGAATCTCTCAGGTTTGACCCCTTTACTTCAATGGTCCACATTTCTCTCACTGGAAAGTTCGCATAGAATGTACTATGTCATATGACATCAAAGTATGGCGTGTGATCAAAAAGGGAAACCTTCCAATTCCTCTCAAGAAGGATGCAAATGGCCAAGTCATCACATCCACTGATCCTTTAGATTTTGACGATTACACTGATGAACAAGTTGTTGTTATCACTGTTAATGCAAAAGCAAAAAATCTACTGTACAAAGCTATCAGTGGAGAAGAATATGAAAATCAATCTAGTTGTGAGACTGCAAAAGAAATGTGGGATAAACTGGAAGTCACTTACGAAGGAACCAACAAAGTGAAAGAGACTATAACAAAACCTCTTGGTTCGGGACTATGAGTTATTTCAAATGAAGGATGGTGAATCTGTAGAAGAAATGTATTCCAAGTTCAGCAAAATTCTTGGAGATCTCAAATCGTTTGGAAGACCTATTAAAAGTAGTGAACAGGTTAGAAATATCCTCATAAACTTACCTACAATTTGGAAACCAAAGGTCATTGCTTTTGAAAGACAAAATCTGGAAAAGATTTCCTATGATGAGATCAGAGGTGATCTGATCGCTTTTGAGAAAACTCATCTTGACAGAAAATTCAAGAGAAGAAGAAAATTGTTGCTTTCATGGCTATTGTGGCTGAACCAGAAAATGAAAATGAAGAAGAAGGAGGAGAACGAGATGAAAACATTGTAATGCTCTCTCAAGTCGTGACCAGCATGATGAGAAGAAACAGAAATAAAATAAGAGGTAAGTCCATTTTCAGGAAAGGAAGGGTAAGTAATGAAGCTGATGTGAGCATGTGATTTTCACTCACCGTATCGTCCTATAAAAATCCTAATAAATCAATTGATCTTATAAATATTGATTGATTCTTCAGTAATTAATTGTGAATTATCTGCATTGCTTGCACATCCATAATTCATCTTTCAAAATCATTGAAATTCTGCATTATGAAGTTATTGGTTATAATTATATAAATGGTAGACAAATGCCGAATATCTAACGCAATGCAATTTTTAATAACTAATTACTACAGAAATTAATCATCTTTTATTCGATAAAACACGGATTGAATTAGGAATATAGAATTGGTCGTGTCATTCTTGATTAATCTGTAAATAAATAAGGATTAAGTTAATTACTACATTCCTTGGTTTAAATTAGAGTTGAATTTAACTAATTGATTTTAGTTAAATAAAGGGATTTAAAATCAGACCTGGGCCAGAGCTGCCCAGGCCCAAATCCTTTCTCCCTAACACCAAACAACCCAGCCCAAACCCCTTAACCCGGCCTGTCCCCCATAAAAAACCCAAAAAACACCGTTTCGCCCCCATTAAACCCCAGTCATTGGATCATTTCGATCCAACGGTTCCGAACGCCACACCCCTGAACTATATATATGTCCAAATCGCACCCCCCCCTCATTTCACAAATCCTAACCCCCCTTCCACCCGGCTCTCTCTCTCTCCTCTCTCTAAAAAACCCAGCCGCCCTAGAATTCCCCCGCTGTCCGGCCACCGGACTCCCTCCAATCAACCCCAAACCTTCACCCTATGGTCTTCTCCTTCCCCTTAACCCCATCCCACCACCAGCTTCCCTAAAAACCCACTCGAATTCCGTCAAATCCAAATCTAAGAAACGGTCAGAACTTTAATGCTTGTTAATGGCGAATCCAGGTAACTCTGTGACTCAAACTCACATGAGTCGATGGCTTTTGACAAGAGCCGTCGATTCATGTGAGTAAAGGTCACTTTTGAAAGTCNTCTGTGACTCAAACTCACATGAGTCGATGGCTTTTGACAAGAGCCGTCGATTCATGTGAGTAAAGGTCGCTTTTGAAAAGTCACTGTACTCCGGCTTAACTCCGGTTAGTAGCCGGAGTTAGTCCAAACCCCTCGAACGGGTACTTCCACCTCTTTTCTATATTTGTCATCATAAATAAGCCCTAAATGCTTATTGATTCCCTGTAGTTTTTCTTTTTTTATGTTTTCTGTTTTTTTAAAAAAAAAATACATTTAGTTTAGATTTTTTTCACTATTTTGTATGATTTAACTAATTAAATATAGTAGTTTTGCATGACCAAGATTAGCATTAGGTTTTGTTTAGTTAGTTTCCTTTCTATGTTAATTTCTGGACATTTCTATCTTGTTAAATTCTGTCAATAAACGAGCATGAACAATTGATCGATTAATTCCCTGAATTCATAGTTTAAAATGTGTCTTAGTAAAAAACAGCCCCTATTGTTTGTTTTTGTTCATGTTTTGTTTGGGGTCGTAGTGTGATTTAGCCTTGATTTGGATGCCTATGATTAGTCTCAATTGTAGGATTAGCTTCCAATCAATCAC